>JAHKKF010413874.1:0-21824 GCA_019740295.1 Labeo calbasu | reverse complement strand
TCTATCTATCTATCTATCTATCTATTTTTCTGTTCTGTCATTGTCTATCAGTTTATAGTTCTGTCATTCTGTTGTTCTGTCTATCGTTTTATCTGTCGTTCTGTGCTATCTATTGTTTATCTATCTATTCTGTTCTGTTCTATTTTGCTCTATTCTATTCTATTCTATTCTATTCTATTCTATTCTATTCTATTCTATTCTATTCATTCTTTTATCTTTCTGTCATTCTGTCATTTTGTCTGTTCTGTCATTCTGTCTATTGTTCCATGGTTCTCTCAGGCTTTCTGTCTGTTATTCTGTTCTATTCTGTTCTATTCTATTCTACTACTTCTACATATTCTATTGTACTCTATTCATTTTGTTTTGTTCTTTCATTCGATTATTCTCTCATCTATTGTTTTGTCTCTTTATGTAGTTCCATCTATTGTTCTATCGATCTTTCTATCATTCTATCTATCGTTATATCTGTCTATCGTTCTACCATCTATTGTCCTATCTGTCGTTCTATCTCTCTGTCTGTTTATCTGTTTATCTATCTGTCGTTCATTCTATCATACATTCTGTTGTTCATTCTGTCTATTGTTCCGTCTGTCCATCTATCTGTCTTTCTGTCTATCATTCTTTCCGTAGTTTGCGTCTATGTTTAATAATTCAATCAAGCTTCATTATTCGAATCCCTGCAGGAGGTAAAAGTTCTTTCCTATAGCACCTCAGAGCAATCCCAGAATTCCCCAGTAGCATATTCTCCCTTACAGGTACGTGTGTAGAAGCCTTTCACACACTCAATCATTCAGTATCCTCTCCATTATTCTCTCTCCACTACTCTCTTTATTTTTTGTTTTTCCGTCTTTCGCAAAAGCTCTCGCATTTGCCACATGACCGAATAACTGAATAGGTCAACAACAGCAACAGAGCGACCGAAATCCATTATCGCCTTGCACAGTTTCTCCAAACGGCACGCCTTCCACCCAGCGAGCTGATGAGGCAGACTGAAGCGCGTGAGAAGCCTCTCGTCTGACAGCGAGAGCTGATGCTGATGTGTCTTCACTGATAAAATAACGAGCCGAGGCTGCAGAAATCATGCTTTATTCAGACCCTCAGCTATTGTCTACGCACCCTGTCAAACTTCTGCAAACCCCATCTCCACTCTGAAGCTATTTATGAGTCTGCTCTGCATGAATCCATTTCCATACGGTGTCTGGAGGGCAGGAGATAAAGGAATGTTTCAGGCCTACTTAACTGGAGACGGAGGGAGACCAGAATCGGTTCAAAGTTGCCATATCTAACGCAAAACTTGAGCTTTAGAAGATGAACAACAGGAAGTGCATAGCTGAACATAGACTTGCACACGCACAGACTCTGATGACTTTATCTCACCAGAATAATGTCAGCGAGCTCATTATTTAGACATTATAACGTGGCACCCACCGGCCCCCTGCTGTCAAAGACCGGCAAAACTATCCAAACACGCACGCGGAAAATACTCACGTACTCCAGATGCTTCCTGCCGTGTTCAGTCTCCTCCTGTCAGATACAACCCTGACACCTTGGTGAAGAGAAGATGTGACGGTTGTATTGAGTCCTGGTGTGTGTGAGTGTGTGTGATGGAGTGCCTTCTTTTCTTCTTCCTCTCGGGCATTCGCTGTGAGGTGCCGTCATATTCAAATGTGCGTGTACGTCATGTGTTTTAATGTCAGTGCAACCAAAACACATCTGTCTGAAGGTGGCTCAGATAAATAGGAGTGTTTGAATAAAATGTTGTGTTTGGGGGAAAAATGTTGTGTGTGCGCGCGCTTCATCTCGCCTGGCCTATTTCCTCTTCCTAACAACCTGGGAAACAACCTCTCAGGGGAGACAAACTACATCTCATATCACAGAGATTCTCATTTCCTGTCTCTCACTGTTCACTTCACATCCTCACGTTCCAAGCCCTTTCCCTTTTCGCTGTTTTTCCTCACCTTTTGCTTCTTTTTGTACTCTGTTTTGCTTTTTAATCTCTTACTTTCACAGTCTTCCTGTTTCTCACTCGTTTGGTGCTAACTGTTAAGTGCAATAAACCTTAAGAAGCTAGTGATTGTGGGACTACAGACAAGCATCTCTATTTTCAGGCATTTTAAAGTTTTTTTTTTTTTAAGCTTTAGACAAGCCAACTGCAGGAACGAATCCCAATTTCATTCACAGTTGGAGTTGTTTTTTTGCACATAAGGAGCCAGTGTTGCTATTGTTCACCAAAACCAGTAAATACCAGTTAAAATTAGTTTTCATTAATTTAAATAAAGTTATTATTAGATTGAAAACCATCCAAAAATGAAAAATTTGTCTTTCATTTGTGGAATGTGGTGATGTTTTAAAGGGGTCGTCAGATGCAAAATACACTTTTACATGTTGTTTGAATATAAATGTGTGTTGGCAGTGTGTATACACAACCCCCCTATAATGATAAAAATCCACCCAGTGCTTTTTTTTTTTTTTTTTTTTGTATTTAAATCGACACGGCCATTTTAGCACAGACCCGCCCTGAGTGAGCTGTAAACAGTCCGCCATTGTTTCGATACCTGAGTGGGGACAGACAAGAATGGCTCCTAAGCGATTGAGGTGTATTGTTAGATGTGATAATGAACATAGCTGTCGTCATTTACTGAGCTGCTGAAGACGCAGAGGATTATGTTTGTTTTTGAAGGGAGTGCGTCTCCCGAACTGCCTAAATGCGTCTATGTTCACGCAAATAATTCGAGAAAAGTGAGAGAAGTGAGTATAAGAGTTTTTATGAATCTTTGCAAATCGCCTTTCCTAATAATGTGCTAGTTAGCAAGTTCTGCGGCTAAAGTTTACAGTCTCTCAGAGAATGGCTCGTCATCCCATGGAAGAGAACGGTGGGGTGAACAGCTCACTAGCATTTAAAGGGACATGCACCGAAGCGGGTTGCTGTGAACGGAGCTGTTTTTGACAAGGTAAAAAGGGTTTTGTTTTACACTGCTATTGAGAAATTTTAACCAAAGTATGTTATAGACTTTTCATTAAGACCTTAAAGAATCATATCAACTTGTGGAAAATGGGCGTCTGATAACCCCTTTATAGAATGCTGATACTGAAATCGTTCTGGCTCCCATTGACATCCAGTCAAACAGGTTGGGAAGAAAATGAGGGTGAGTAATTGATTTAGAATTTAGTTAAAAAAAAAAAAAAGAAAAGAGAAACTGAAGTAATAGAAACTGAAATATAAATTACTAAAATAAAATGAAATATAATTGTAAACTAAATAAAACTAATAAAAAATTATAAGCAACACAAGACATTTATAAATCTTAAACAAAAATTTAGATTTAAAAAATGTAAGATATAAATAAAATGCAAATTGAAAATGGTAATAAAATACGAAAATAGCTATAGAAACTATAGATCCGATTTTGCATTGTGAGCAATTGTTTTAGCTCTTCCTTTAGGATAGATATCTATAAAATGCAAAACAAAACAAACAAACAAACAAAAATTAAGTTAAGTTGTTTTTTTCCCTCCAACTTCTTTTATCCTTTTCTTTTTTTTTTCAAATGTTTTCACCCAGTCACTCCAGTCTAGGCAAAATATACTTAAGTATTAAATATGAATGGTCTCAGGGATTTTTTTTTTTTAATACTTTATGATATTTTAATACTTTTGCAGTGTAGCAGCAGAGGAAACTATATAAAATGTCTGGTGGCAGAGATGTGTCTGATACAGTTCTTGAACAGGAGTTTTCATTTTGTTATCAAGCTGTCTACAGTACCTGGAATTTGTGATTTGTAATATTTTGCTTGCTGTGGTTGCTGGAAAATGACAGTGCACTAAAATCTTGCTTTTCTATGACTCACTATCTACAGTGAATTCCAAAAAATTTAACTTCACATATTTAAAGCGAAAACATTACCTCTATACCAATGAGTCACACTAGTTTTCTTAGCAGTAGGTTTAAGCTACAGGCTTTTTTTGCGATAATGATGGTCTGTCTATACATTATCCCTTACATACCCCTTTCAGGCACTGTATATAACGAGAAGGTTTGAGAGCAGGTGTTGTTATCAGGTCTGCATTGAACGCACAGAGCGAGCTGCTGTCTGCCAGACTCTGATTGTAAATGTTCTCTCCTCTCGTTCGGTCTCCCTCTCTCTCCTCTGTTCGCCCTTTAAACAGGGATCCGCTATGTGTCTTTCCTATCTCATTCGGAGATAATGCTGTACGGGACAGGCACACACATAGTAACAGCGGGAGAGTGTGTGATCTGTCACCGTCGACGCTCCTACAGTACTCTGGCCCGAAGTCATTTTCCACAGGAGAGAAAAGGAAGGAAACAGCTAATGGTTGTCTGTTATAGTCTGTGTCGTGTGAAAACTATGACCATCACTGCATGTCTGAAACAACTCGACACTGGTCCAAACCCTAGCGAGAAGACCATCTAGATAGCTTTTTTTAATACAACATAGGCATGCTCATGATGCAGAGGCTGGTCGAAACTGTGTAACATACTGTACCTGTACCATAGTGCGCTATATGTTGGCCAGAATCTAAGAAAATATTGCATGTGTCCTTCTACCGCTATCTCACGGCCAAGTTGTATGTATTTTATGAGGTGGATAAGTCTTATGAATTTGTACTACCTCAATTTTGTATGATTTCTGTGACGGTTGAGTTTAGGGGCAGGGTTACGTGTTGTCCTTTCGTACAAATTCCTACGAAATTTGATACCTTGTAAAATACGTACGATTTTTCACAAATCATATGAATTTTTAGGAGTGAGATCATACGAATTCGCACAAATTAACCTTGTCAAATATGTACGAATTGCCATGAGATTGGGTTGGTCCTTTGTAAATGCTGCTGCTGCTGCTGCTGCTGCAAAAATAAAATAAAATAAAATATGTATTTTTCAACATTTCCCCCAATAGCATTTTTCTTGTTTTACGCATGAACATCATTAATTTGTTCATTCTTAATTTGTGAGAAAAGCAGTGATCTCTGAAAACAGCAAGAATGTTATTATTAATATCATTATTTTGTATAGTGCCTTTCAGGACTTAAAGGTCAGTTATATTAGAATATGCTCGGTGATTATGTATTTTTTACTAACAAGTAAAATGTGTGAAGTTTATTAAAAAGACAAAAAAATTTTGTAAGACACTTTTGCGTGATTATCCAGTTTAAATCTTTCTTCTGAATTACCATATTTTCCAGAATATAAATCTGTATTCTAGATTGTATTCTTATAAAAAATTGTAATCATTTGAAATGTGATGTGACTTATATTTTAAAACAGTTTAATGCAATTAACACCAGTCGCACAAAACATGCAAAATGCCAACCCGATCTCATGGCAATTCATACATATTTTATGAGGCGGCTAATTTGTACAAATTCGTACAACCTCACTTGTACAAATTCATACAATTAAAAAAAAATTTGTATGTATTTTATGAGGTTGCATATTCGTAGGAATTTGTACGAAGGCCCACCCCTAACCCTACCCTTCACGGAAATCATACAAAATCGTATGATTGAGGTTGTATGAATTCATACAAGTTAGCCATTAGAATTTTCCGTAAGATAGCGTTGAAAATGCAAACGTTATGATTTGTGCTGAAAGAGGGAGATACAGGAGCCCAAGTTTTAGTTAAAATAACTTCCCACACAGTTGATAAGTTTTAGCTTCGCTTCAAAAATACGTTCAGGTTTGATGTTTATAATAAATGTTGTTTATTATTGTTTTATTCCTGTTCTGGAATGCGTTTAATTTACAAGATTTGTTTTGGAGTGAGGGGAACTAAAATACGTTCATAGTGTTATAGTTTATAGTTTATAGTCTTGTTTTATTCTCTCAACTAGGGCTGTGCAAAAAATCAGATGCATCTCGTCAGTAATGCGGGTTCTGTGATTAGTCGTAAATCTCCATCACGTGCCGTCAGATGGAGTGGCATTTACTACACGAAGCTGTAGTTCACTGACAAGCTACGCAATATCCGTTCATCATCGAATATGTATCACCTCTGATTGTGAACTCGATATTGCGTAGCTTGTCAGTAAACTACGCCTCTGTGTAGTAAATGCCACTCCATCTGACAGCATGTTCAGCAGATTTACGACTAATCACAGAACCGGCATTACTGACAAGATGCGCATGATAATTGCATACGATTTTTTGCACAGCCCTACTCTCAGCAGTTCAGCTGGTGTGACCTCACTAGTAGTCAGGTGCGACCTACTTTCTAGAAAATACGGTACAACTCAGTCTCCCTCGAGTCTCCACTAGAGTTCTAGAAGAGATCTCAGTGTCTCACAGGGTTCTCGGATTTGCTATTATACCAAAAAGTCAGATATTTTTTCTTGCTGACTCATTTTTTATTTGTCACTGTTTCCTTTTCATACTGAAGAAACATCTGAGATGCAGTCGATGCTTTAATGGAACTACTTTTCTTTCCTCTGATCTGTGAAGGTGAAACCTCTATTTGAAAGTAATTAAACAACCTTTCAAATAGAACATGTCCTTGCATTCAGAACAATTTACTGTAGTGCGTCTACTGCTTGTTTACTTAAAAAAAAAAAAAAAAAAAAAAAAAAACCTTTTAAAAACAGAACAGATTGATCAGATCCGCTAGTGAAGAGTGCAAACCTTACTGCAGGAAACTTCTGAGCACATTTACTGCAGACATTCTGCTGTTGTTGTCTCCTCGTCAAATTGAAATAATGTTTTTGGATGCTCATACTGTAGAGATGAATATTCAGACAGATAATCGAGATTATCATCATCCTGTCACAACAAACAGCAGTCAGTGAAGCCACACTCTGGCAGCCATATGTAAAAAACATCTGTGGATTTTTCTCAGGTGTTACATTCAAGGCATATAGTTACGCCGTCTACCAATAGGGGCCAACTGGACCGTACTAACCAGCCAAATGTTGACCCACCGGTTGAATGCATGAATTATGAGTTGTGTTTGTGTGTATGTTTTTAGCAGATCGCCTATTTTTGGAAGAAAAGACACCAAAAGAAAGAGCGCGTGCTGAGGAAGTAGGGAGGTGGAATAAGAGAGCGAGATGAAGCAGAGGTCATGCTGTATTGTGGTATCTCTAACATGTCTGCCGCTGCCCTTTGAGGGTATTGGCTGATATCGGCGCGGCTGTCGACAGGCCACAATTCCCTGACGACTTCAAAGTCATCTGCTGCAAATGCTGAAGGCAACAGCGGCGCTAGTATGAATAGAGACTATGAATGCGCTGCCTCAGCTTATTGAAACTGCCTGAATTTTAACAAGCAGGGATCCCTATTCCAGTCGCTCTTTACATCCTGTCCTTCTGACCCTGCTATGCCTGTGCTCATGCATTAAATATCTAGGTTTAGAAAACTAGAGATGAATCGCTGCGTAAAAGTGCTTAAACATAGGGGGAGAGAGGTCTTGTAGCCATTTATTAGCTGTAATAATATTATTACAGCTAGTATTTTTTTTAGTATTTTTGTCTTATTTTCCAAAGCTAGATCAATTTAAAGGGATAGTTCACCTAAAAATGAAAATTCTGTCATTAATTACTCACCTTCATGTCATTCCAAACCTGTAAGAACACAAATTAAGATATTTTTGATGAAATCTGAGAACTTTCTGACCCTGCTTAGACAACAATGCAACTGACACGTTCAAGGCCCAGAAAGGTAGTAAGGACATCATTAAAATAGTCCATGTAACATCAGTGGTTCAACCATAATTTTATCAAGCTATGAGAATACTTTTGTGCACAAAGAAAACAAAAATAACGACTTTATTTAACAATTTCTTCTCTTCCGTGTCAGTGTCTGCCGCATGTTTGCGGGAGTATGATGTTAGTATGTTTACAGATGGTAGAATGTGGGTTGCTACTTCTAATCCTTGTATCTTTTGTTAGTAAAGTTTGAAAAATGAGAAGGAAGCCTTCCTAGCATATTTTTTCGATATGATAGCAAAGCAAACATGGCAATTACACACTGGGTTGGCATGCTGAGTTGGCTTCTTTTGTTAGCTGCCTTGCTGTCTTTCTCTGACAGGCTGTGATGATAATGCTGACACTAAATGCGTCTCTTATATTTGTGCAGAATACATGCAATGCTCAAATGAGGGTGTTTCTTCAGCTCTTCTGTTCACTCACTCTCTCTCTCTCTCACTAGTTTACAGTGAGCTTACATGAAATACCTTGAACATTTCTGCCAATAAGCATTCTGTGCTCAAATTATGTTTAATAATAATAAAACATTAAATTGGTGTAATAAATAAATAAACAAACAAAAAAATCTGTTACCAAGGCTGTCTTTACGGTTAGAATTTTATGCATCCTAAATAAAATTACATAACATTTTTAGCCTGGATATTTACCTTAATTTTTAATATATATGCTTTCTTTAATAAATAGAAAGCATATATTTAAAATAGAAATCCTTTGCAACATTATGCATCTTTACTGTAAATTTTCATCAATTTAATGCGTCTTTGGTAAATACTAAGTATTAATTTCTTAAAAAAAAAAAAAAACTTTTGTATGTTTGGATTATCACAGTTTTATGCACAATTATATGTTTTATTGGCTTTTCGTAGTTAAAGTTTGCAAAGTGTCAATAATTATAATATATACACTATCAGTCAATTTGTACGATTTTTAATGTTTTTTAAAGAAGTCTCTTCTGCTCACCAAGCCTGCATTTATTTGATCCAAAGTACAAAAAACAGTACAATTTTGAAATATTTTTGATATTTAAAATAACTGTTTTCTGTTTGAATTTTAAAATGTAATTTATTCCTGTTATTTCAAAGCTGAATTTTTAGCATCATTACTCCAGTCACATGATCGTTCAGAAATCATTCTAATATTCTAAATTGCTGTTCAAAAATATTTATTATTATTATTATTGTTATGTTGAAAACAGGTGAGTAGAATTTTTTTCAGGTTTGTTTGCTGAATAGAAAAACAGCATTTATCTGTAATAAAATCTTTTGTAACATTATGAATGTCTTTATCATCGCTTTTGATCAATTTAAAGCATCCTTGCTAAATAAAAGTTGTTCAATAATTATTTATTATTATTATTACTATTATTATCAATATTTAAAACAATTGAGTACATTTTTTCAGGATTCTCTGATGAATAGAAAGATGCCAAGATCAGCATTTATCTGAATTAAAAAGCTTTTGTAAAATTATAGAAATGAATACAAATCAGCGTATTAGAATGATTTCTGAAGGATCATGTGACACTGAAAACTGGAGTAATGATGCTGTAAATGTAACTTTGATCACAGGAATAAAATATTCAAATAGAAAGCAGTTATTTTAAACAGTAAAAATATTTCACAATATCTCAAATAAATGCAGGTTTGGTGTCCAGAAGAGACTTCTTTAAAAACATTTAAAAAAAGCTTACTGTTCAAAAACTTTTGACTGGTAATAAAGGTAATTAGTAAGTACCAAACATAAATGATGAAGGCATGGTGAAAAGTTTTAAAAAACAAATTTAATGTGACCTTCATATAATAAAAAGAGAACAATCAAATAAAAACCAATCCCTGGAATATAAATGTGGCTGCAGTTGAAGAAACACCTCTAAGCGTCTCTTTTAATACTATATTGAAGTGTTAGGGCACATATAAACAGTGCATTCACAATCAGTTTATTCCATGGCTCCAACCAATTAACTTAATTTTATGTTTTTAGTTTTCTAAACTCATCTGCTTTGTTTGCGTTCTGTGTCATCAGAAATGTCTTGTTCTTTCCGGTGTTTGCTGTTTTAGCAAGGTCAGAGTAATTGCATAAAAGCGTCTGCTTTCATTGTTAATTTGCCTTTATTTGAAAGAGCTTGGGATTTGTTTTTGTGTATCCGCGCGTGGGCAATGTGTCGATGTACCCTGAGGCTGGATCTCTGCACGTGGCATATTTTGGGCATTATGTGCACTCAGCCTCCACAGGGCTCAGGTGTACACTCACTAACCAATTAAAAACCTGCAGAGAGAGAACCAATCGGGCGTCTTTCATTGTGCTTCTATCCTCCAGTGCCAAAGTGCCCCGTACCTCTCTTGTCTGCCCACACACCCTCCCGCTGCCCTCACGGGCATATGCTCCTCAAACGCTCTGGGGCACCACCAGAGACAGGTGTGGACGGGGCCAGAAATGGGCACTGGATCCTGGAACCAACAGACGAGCCCTGGAGGGTTTCACAACAGCCTGGGTCCTCGTTCTCTGACACACACGCATTGACTAAAAATGACTGGCCCCTGGAGTGCGCAGAGGAAACGGGAGTTAGATCACATCCAAGAGGAAGAGAAGAGAGAAAACAAGGAGAAACCGAGATTCAAAATTAACCTTGAGGAGAAATTTGTGTTCTAAAACATTTTTAACATTGTGTTTAAGTTGTGGGAACGTTGAGTAATATGAGCATGGAATAGTTTAGTGTAACATTCCTGAAGAAATGAACAAAAGTTTTGTATTGACAAGGAACATTGATTTGTACACTGTAAAATGTTCATTGTCAAATTAGTGGTAACAGTTATTCAGTAGTTGCTGTATTTCGTGCCACAGTAAAATTGCTGTAAAACTAAATACAGTAGTTTTAAGTGTACTGTAAAAACAAAATACTGTTATTTTTTTTATTTATTTATTTATTTATTTTTTATATATGTGACCCTGGACCACACAATCAGCCTGAAGTATCACGGGTATATGTGTAGCGATAACCAATAATACATTGTATGGGTCAAAATTATAGATTTTTCTTTTATGTCAAAAATCATTAGGATATTAAGTAAAAATCATGGTCCATGAATATCTTTAGTAAATTTCCTAGCATAAATATATAAAAACTTCATTTGAACAATTTAAAGGTAACTTTCTCTCTCTTTTTTTTTTTTTTGCTCCCTCAAATTTCAGATTTTCAAATAGTTGTATCTCAAACAAATATTGTCCTATCCGAACAAACCATACATCAATGGAAAGCTTATTTATTCAGCTTTCAGTGATGTATAAATCTCAATTTAAAAAAATGAACCTTATGACTGGTTTTGTGGTCCAGGATCATATATACTCAGTAACAGTCATTGCTTCACACCAACAGCTTTATTCAGGCTTCATCTTTTACATTTAATAGCTGAACTTCAATACAATACACAGAATTACAACCATACTGTAAACCATATTTCATCAATGAACAAAATACAATTATAACCTACTAGTGAAATCACAGTAACACATTGTGAAAGTGGAAAATAAATGGTTGAAATATAAAAATTAAAGTTTCAAGTGTTAATTAGTGACATACTGAGTATGTTCATATGTTCATACTGAGTGAATGCTCCTGACACGTAGTATATGTCCATCAAATACTTTTACTTTAAACTCGCTAAATTCCAGCCTCAGCCCAATCATATATATTTATATTTATATTTAGCTTAATTTTAATTTGAATAATTTTAGTGCTTCAGCCTAAACTTATTTTAAGTTAGTTGCAAAGGCAACATTTCAATTTTTCATTTTTTTTTTTTAAATTCAGTGTCTTATATTTCACTTACTATTTATGTATTATTTCATCTTAATTTTAATGAACAAAAATGTTTTTAGCTAATAATAGCAGCACTGATTTTATTTTTCAGGGACTAACTAGATCATGAGAAGTGCGAAACCAGAATAAAGCCAGATTAATGCAAGTTTGGCCATTTTCCCTACTGAGACCGTAAGCGCTGTTGGTGATTTAAGATAAAAGGAAAGTCATTGCAGAGGCCATTCGTTCCTATTATTTGCTCGACCATACATAAACCCAAAGAGTCTGAAATGTTAGATGGGAAAATGGGAGCAATATACATGCTGTATGGTGCTTTTGTTTGTTCCGTTCTAGTGTTATTCCTCATCTTCTTTTCATAACATCGCTCCATCACTTGCTTGACAGGTGGTTTACTAACAAGCCGTGCCCCCGCTTGAACCCGTTACTGATTCACAGCAGACAGCAGACTGTGCCCAGTCCACCTGATCTGCCCGCTGGCGCCGGGCCCGTGACCTGCTCCGGTATCCCACAGTACACGGACACGCTGTGGAAGAGAGCGTTTACCGCACACTGTAGTCATCAATCAAAACACTCTTCACTGCAGGTACACAACCATTAGAAATGACTGCCAGTCATAGACACATGTATATCTCATGACTCCACTGCTGACACCATGCGCTTGTTTCTATTCTTAACAATTCTGTCAGTAAGATGGACTGAAAATGGCAACTTCCAATCTGATTGGCTAGCTTTATAATGTATGCATCGTTGAGCGTTTGAACCTTCTGTGATAAATGCATATGAGTCCCTCAGTTGTCCTCAGTGTGAAAAGATGGATCTCAAAATAATACAGTCATTGTTGGACAACAAAGAATTTGTGGGACCTGAAGAATTTTTCTGAAGAACAGTAGGAAGTTCAACTGTTTAGGACAAAAAAGGGATCACACAGCTGTGACTCATGCATTTTGTATGATCCCTCTTATTTTGGTTGAATAATTAACATTTTACAGATTCTGCAAGGTGTATGTAAACTTTTGACCTCAACTATACAGCATTTTGGGAAAGAACAGCATTTATTTTAAATGAAAATCATAAATATGCTGTCACTTTTGGTCACTTTAATGCTTCCTTGTTTTAATTTATAGTAGTCTGTATATAGAATTCGTATTCCTGTAGTGTTACTAATGCCAAGGGAATGAATGAACTGATAAAATTGTAAGTCTTCCAGATGTATATAATCTGTTCAGAAAGATCCAATCATGCTAAAAGTCAGAAGTCTTATTATGTGAGGCAAGTGGTCCGGGATCATTTCAAGGCTCTTCTTCATAGATCCTGTTGTCCAGCTCTATGTCTGTTCAACACATTTGCATAGTCTTCTGTAGCTCCCATAATCCACCTGTGTGTGGTCATGACGATTGGAGATCAATGTGAGTAAACACATGATGTGGAAAAGATTGAGTCGGGAGGGGGAAGTCTCGACAGTAGCCAAAGCCATCGCATTGTTGCAGTTGCAGGTATAAAAGACTGACTTAATGACAGAGAGACGCTGTTCGATTCAAGCCGAAGAGCGGACAGTCTGCCGATGAGGAGGGTAAGGTAGAAAAAGAGTGAAAGGAAGAGGGGCAGAGAGGTCACACTGAGGTGTCTGAAGTTGAAATGCCAGTGGCGTGCATTCGCGCCCATGAAATATTAACCACCAGTTTTGGATATTGAGTGTCAACCCAACAGGGGGTGAAACTCCTGTAGCAGCGTGCTGTGTCTCAAACTGCCTCTCTATGGACTCCCGGCACTCTTGCGTAGGGTCATTCTTCAATAAATAACTAGAATCATAAATTGCATAATAGAAGCTGGTCTAGAATAGATTTGGGCCCAAAAGTCAGGCTGTGTTTTTGACAGCTCTATTAACCTGTGAGATTTGTGTTTAGTTGCTGATTGTTTTATAATGTGGCTGTTGCTGTCTATATTCACAACAAGTAGAAGCGTAGAAGCCTTCGTTTTATGAGTAGAAACAAGTATTGTTGTGAAGTCTTTAAAGCATGTTTTATTTTTTTTAAATATAGAGAACAGTTGTTAAAAGAGGAGGACCCTTCTAGGAGAGTAGATTCTAATAATGTGTTTTTTGCATGCCTTCAAAACAGTGAGTGAATATTGGTAATGACCTTGTCACAGACACATCCAGTATCTCCCGACACTGACATTGATATTTTCATGGTGTTTATTTGTGTGGCAAAGTTTATGCATCAAATGCTGTTTGTATTACCTGACACTGAGACCAGAACTTAACCAGCACTACCAAGCATAAACTAGACTAAGTCTGTTCTTTTCTATTTTTAAATTTTTTTTTTTTTTTTTTTTTTTTTTTTTTTTTCGTCAAAAAACTATAAACCAGGTCTATATGAGATTTTGATCAAATTGTTTTTGGCAAATTGTTGTTGTATAGTACGATGCTGTTTTACCACCACATTAAAAAATAAAAAAATCTAAAAATATAAGATTAAAATCGTAATTTTTTGAGAATGAACTCTAAATATTTAAAGAATAAATACTGAAATTATGAGAATGAAGTCGAAATAACGAGAATGTAGTTCAACTATTTTGAGAATAATGTCAAAATCACGAGAATTAAGAAGTATTTCGAAAATAAATTCAGAATTACAAGAATAAAGTCAAAATGTTTCGAGAATACATTTTGAGAATAAATTATGCAATTACAAGAATTAAAATGTAGCAATTGAAGTTATAGCCAAATGCACATGCAAATAACCTGGATTGGGAGCACCGGGAGAAGCTGTCAGATCACTGTAATTTATTTAAAAAAAAATATGTGGAATTATAAGCTAATACTCACAGGGACAGTATGCTTGGAAATAATATTTCACATCCTTGATTGCATTCATTAGGCCTGTTTGTAGTGCACCAGCCACCCAATTATAACAATACGCTTTGTGCTTTTGGTACTTTTAATATTAAGTCTCAGCTTTCAAAATCTGTCAGTTTTATAGCAAAACGCAAACAATGTGTCTTGCAAAAGTGTGTTTTTCACGCTCTTTAATGTGGAGGGACAGATTGCTGTATTCATGTGAATCAGACGTCTTTTCAATTACAATGAGACATTTGTTGTATTAAATTATAGTACCATTTTCTTTGTGAAAATTCCACCATCTACTCCGCAAATTAACATCTTTCATTCCTCACATGTATTTAATTAAAAAGAGCAATAAAATGTTCTAAAGATTAAAGTGGACTCCAGCTCATTAACAAGTTATATTATTGACTTTTTGAGGTGTAATTTTCCATTTTGATTTTTTTTTTGAAACACTTAAACTTCTCTTAATTTTGACATTATTGTCAAATTAATTTAACTTTATTATTGTAATTCCGACTTTATTCTTGAAATATTACAACTTTAATCTTGTAATCTTATAATTTTTAAATTTTTAATGTGCCATTAAAATGCCGTCATAGTAGAGTAATATTGTTTTGCTGAGGAAAATAATTCATTCAGCAAGCTAAGGATGCATTAAATTGCTCAAAAGTTACAGTGAAGTAAAGAAATTTGTTATAAACAATTTCTATTTCAGATAAATACTGTTCCTTCTTCCACTTTTTGAACCACTGTTTCCATACACATGTTTGTATGCTAGATTTTATATTCTAATTATTATTTACTATAAAGTTAGAACATTGCTTAAATGTTCAGATGGTAATTCAAGTAAATAATTCAGTGGTTTTCATGTAGTGGGTTATGACCTCAAAATTGATCGCAACCACAATAAATGTGGCTAGTAGAACATTTGGCTCAACATTTATGCATTTACAAAATTGTCAGTTATATATATTGTCAGGTCTGTGTAGTTTATGGTAATATTTATACATTTGAAATCTGAAGCAAAACCAGCTGAGAGCCACAGAGTTAGGTTAGAGGTTCAGAAGGTGATTTTTCAGCTCCCATTTTTCCTCTGTCTTTCCAGTCAGTCTTTAGATGTGTAAATCTTTAGCACATGCTGTCAGTCACAGCTAAGCAATGATGAAGCACTTTTCCGCTTCACAGACTGCGATTCATCACATGGAGAAACATGCTAATGTCTCACCGACTCAGGCTGCACGTGACCCACCAAATCACTGAACTGGATTCCGATTTTCCTCATTCTCTCTCTCTCTCTCTCTCTGACTTTCTCAGAATGATCGATGGTCATCTCCTTGTGAAAAGAAAGGGAAAAGGCACAGCATCCAGCTCTTTCAGTCTCCATCAATGACACCTTTTCATTAACTGACAGCAGCTGGAACACAGATGTCTTTTTCCTGTCGGTTTGATGCTCTCTGCTCCACTAATCGCTTCTGAAAGGGGACACAAAGAAGGAAAATTGGGGTTTTACTTTAACAGATGTATGAATTGCTCAGACTCTCACCCTGACACTCCTTTTCTCTTTCTCCTCCTCTCCGCTGTCTTTCTTTCGGCGTGAGGCGTTCAATTTATTTAAATTATGGAGTCCCAGAGCCGAGCTCTCTTCATCTGTTTGTTTGTGTCCATCTGTCTGTCTGTACGTCTTTCAGTCCTGTCACACTCAATCTTTCCAGGTGTGTGTGCGTGCACGTTGTAGAACTCTCCGAAAGGCTTCTTGTTTGCCAAAATAAATAAATGATGAACAGGATGGAGGTGGAAAGCATAACGAATGCTGTCAGCAGAAAAAAAAAAATCCAATTTGAGGAGACGTGTAGAGTCTGGTGGCTGAAAGTGGTGAATGTCTCTTTTATTTTTTTTTGTATCTATTTTTTATTTGACTGTGAAGTATAACCAATGCATTACAAAACGCATTACCAGAGCTTTATTCTCTTCTCTCAACCTCAGCATGTCTGGTATTAATTCTGCTGCCAGCTCGCTAACACGTTTGGAACAAATAATATAAACAGCGGGTGGATGGTGCTATTAGAAATTAAAGAAACCAAGAGGATGAACAATAGAAATTTAAGGCAAATAAAATGTCATTTAAAACATATAATTTATGTAATATAGTGAGTTTTTTTAGGAACAGTTTAGAGCAAAAATCTGAATGAACGTTTTAGCTTAAATTCATCTTTATGATTTTGAAATAAAAAATCACACCAAACAGGATGTTGAATTTCTTTTAGAATCACAGGAAGTGGTATTTATAGAATTGCAGTTCAAAGAAATTCATCACAGGTAATGAATTCTGTGAAATGACTGTTGAGAAATTCTGTGAAACTGTTGGTCTATAAACAGTTGATTTATTAAATATAATGAGCTTATATTTACCTTATAAACATAAGGTGTCAGTGGACTTTAACTTGAAAATGGTGTGTATTGATTTCCACAGCGGAAAACAATGTACCTTCTGATGTTCATTCATGTTTATTTTGTACTAGTAAAAAGGAACAAATAATCAGTTCACATGCCATTTGAACTAAGGCGCTGAGAAGTTTTTCTTGTGGTGTTTGCGGTCAAAAATGACCAGTGTACGAAAAATTGCTTGTTATTATTGCCAAATATTGTGTTCAGTTTTTTTTTTTATCAGGTTCTGTATTTGTTTTTAGAACTGATTGATTGTAGGCCTCATTGATTTGAGCTGCAGCTCAGTTTTTGAGTGAACATCTTCGAAATTATTCACAAATAATGCTTTTTTACTGAGGTAAATAAGCTCAGAATAATGAGGCAGATGACCAATTAGATCTAAAAATATCTAAGTTCTATAATCATTTACTTATCCTCATGTCATTTCAAACATGTATAACTTTTCATCTGTGGGAATTTTGAGTGTCCCAAAACATTTAAGAAGCAACCTTATTTTAATTTTGCAGACATTTTGCCACAGGCGTTTTTTCCAGTGAGTCTGGGTTACAGAAAAACATCGATTGGAATCTCTTTATCTGTAATTTTGAACTCTGTAAGAAAACAGAGAAACATCACAGGTTTGTTGTTGCTGTCTAAAGTGTTCTTGAGTTGCCTTGCTGAATCAAGGAAACTCATCAAACCCCTGAAGTATTACTTAGGGCTAATGATTTCTGGGTTTGCACGTCTCACTGTGGGATTCTCCTATGTTCAGGTGTTTTTTCCCATTGTCAAAAGCTGTAAATGTCATGCTGTAGAACTTTGACGTTTTACCGACATACCCGGTGATTTCAGCTTTCAGTATGCCATAGCACTTCTGTGAATTTTTACCTGCTCTGTTGAATGTTGCCTGAGCAGAATCAGTGATGAACCTCCCATCAAAGCTCTGATCCGTCGGCACCTTTGAAGGGTCTTTTTTCAGATGGTGACTGTATGTTGGATCCGTTTAGTGTGATGGATTTGCTGGAAACCCTGCAGCGCTGCATCCAACCACTGCTGCTCTGCAGAACCGCGAACTGCCACGCCATGTTGCCGCGGTGACTGTAGGGGTTACGTCGAGCTGTAATGAGAGGCTGGAATCACCGGGCAAGATGGAGAAGGTGATAAGCAAAAGAGTCCCTGCTGAAACGACCAGGTTAGAACATGAATCGTGGATTTCCATGCTGGTCCCTACCTCATTTATGTGGTGGACCAACACAGCCAGACTTTTGCCCAGCAATACTTTATGAAGCTGATAAACCAGCATGACCTTTCTGATAAAGATGGTCATGACACAAACCAGGTAACAACAGAAACTTGCCTGCTTATAATGGCTAATATTCTGCAAATGTTGTTTAGAGTGTTCATATAAACAGGAAAAAGATTTTTTAAAGGGACAGTACACCCAAAACATACTGTTATCATTTATTCATCAATGTTGGTAATGAAACAGTTTCGGGTCCTATTGAATTCCATAGTATGGACAAAAATACAGTGGAAGACAATAAAACTCTTCAAAATATCTTCTCTCTTTCTCTCTTTCAAAATATCTTTCTCTTTTTTCCACAGAGGAAAGAAATGCAAACAGTTTTGGAATAATAAGGGTTTTTTTCAGTGGACTATCCTAGTTTTGAAAATCATAGAACTTTCAGAAATTATGTTTGTGTAACAATAAGAATGTTCTTAGAACATAAGCATTAGATAAGTGCCAGACCCCAGCCGTTTCTAGTAGGGATGCACAAAATTATCGGACCAATATCGGATTCGGCCGATGATAGCTTTAAAATGTAAATATCGGCATTGGCCTGATATGAAAAATTATGCCGCCATGTCTTGCCTGTAAGAGGAATAACTCATGTGCTCAGAGTGTGTTAGCGATTAGATCACGTGAGCAGTGTGGCTCATTCTTGAAGCAAAGTTTTGCGTGAATGATGATTAGATTCACAGTTTTGGATCGCTGCATTTAATCAGAGAATATTCATACAGAATGATGCATTTGGTGTGTGATAGAGTAAACAGCAGGCAGCCTTCCCCGGGTCCTAACGCCCGTTCGGTGAGGAGTTTTAATTCCGTAGGGGGTGCTGTTGGCCTACTTCTAATAAAACGAAAGTAAATTGATGTTATAAATGCATGAGTATGTTTTGATTTAAAGGTCAGAAGATATAGTTTATATATATATATATCTCTAAATAAATAACTAAATTAGATATTTGAATATATACTGATTTATTCATTAATGTGTAATATGTTATATATTTTTAAACAAATTATGAGTTCTAAAAGATTTTCTGAACTCTTTTGCTTTAGGCCATCTACAAATGTAAAATCTTAAAATAACATGTTAAGGTTACCACTGCATCTTTCTGGAAAAAAAAAAAAATGCAGCGATTGATATATATATATAGTTAATTTATAGTTATTTTCAAAGCTTCAATGTGTTGTCATTATAAAAGAACTTCAGTATTGTTTATTTATTTATAACTAATAAGTTTTTGTTAAAAACTAACCAAAATGAAAAATAATTTGCTTATAATTTTTGCACAGGAGAGACTTGGTGCTGTTTCTAAACCAAAGGAAATTCATCAGTATCAGCATCGGATATCGTCCAAAATTGGTTGAAAAATATCGGCATATCAGATATCGGCAAAAATCCAATATCGTGCATTCCTAGTTTCTAGTGCATGTTATTAAGGCTGGAATACTCTATATGACTTTAGCACCGATTTTCAGTCTGGACAGATTGACGCAAGTTGCCTAAAGTCACTCAGGGTTCAGGGTTGGCAGGTCTGTGTAACAAAAAATAGATATTCAAAACTAGCCAAATCATGTTCCGGAGGAAATTGGCTATCAAAATCCCTTCAAAATTGCTCCAAAATCACATTCTGGGGGTGAAGTTGATATACTTCACAGAAAATAGTGGTATCTGATGGGTAGACTCCCTTTCTTCTTCTTTTTTAAGCTTCAGACTATGATTCCATCCAGTCTGAGGATATCAATTATGTTTGATATTTGAACTGATTTTGGAAGACATTGTTTTTTTTTTTTTCTTTTCATAAGGTTAGCAAGTGTATGATGCTGAGTTGAAAAATCTCTTAAGATTTTAAAAGTTTAAGATTTTACCAGCTGACAGGTAGTCAGTGTTGCCAGATTGGAAATGTCCAAGTATCATACCAGAAACTCAAGATTATCGTATTTGGAAGAAAATGATCATAGATGAGTCAAATGTACAGAATACAGCTATTTATCTAGACCAAAAACTTATAAATAACTATGTAACTAGATAAATAACTAGGCGTACCGTACTGGGAAGGTCCAAACTCCACTTCTGAGTTGCTGTCTTTGGAAGCCTGCGTGTTGCCAGATGTTGAGGGGGTCTTTTGCGGTACAGATTCAGTGCCGTCATGGACCACAACATAGTGCTTGTTGGCTTAAAACGGTAGCTGTAGGATCCACAGCTAGATTAATGAGTATCGGAAACCCTATGATTACAACAATCATCATTTGAATTGTCCCAAAATATTAATATTATTGTACACTGGGAATTTTTTTTTCATTATTGACCGTACATCATACAGGGGTCAAAATTATTGTACGTCTGGCAACACGGCAAGTAGTGTTTAGTTGTGTGCATAAAGCACAATTTCTAATTTGTCTATTTTACAATTTGCAGCACATTTAATGTCAGGATTGTGACTGGAATACCAAGTACAAAAGTGCTGGATCTGTTTAGTTTTCTTTTTTTATCACACTCACCTGTACCCGTCTTCATACCCTTGTCCTAATTTAGTATTTCATCACTCTGATCTAATGTGACTTATATAAATTGTCTTATGCAAAGTTGTTGCATTAGAGCAGCGGTGATGGAGTTTACCATGACCTTGCCTTTTGATCCAATATGTTCCTTCCAAACAGTCTCCCCCAGCACCGCTGCATTTCTCTCTGCGTTTCTCTTTCTTTCTCTCCCCGCCAGCTAAAATCCTTTCATCTTGGACTTGTCTCGTTTTGCCTTTTCGCACTCTGGCTGACTGCAGTGTTAAATTTTTGTATTGCAAATGAGACTGTCACGCTTCGCAGATATGCAGGCAATTAGCAGCCAACACAGACTCTGTCTTTAAGGCTTTTCATGAAGTATTTGAAAGACAATGAGAATAGTTGAATCACAGGACAGAGATGAAACTCTCCCTTCTGCTCTTTCCGAGAGGACGCTTTGAAGTATTCGGATCTAATATTCCTCTCTGAAGATAGTTATTAAGGACACTTGTGCTGTTCTCGTCGTAATAGAAATAGCGAATGTATGTCAGGAGCACTAATGTAATATGTCTTGCTCCAAATGGAAACGCCGCAGCCTGTCATTTTAACTGGGCCAATAAGAAAGCAAAATATAATAATGCATGAAACTGTTAATGCAGTTCAATATTTACAAGTTTAATATTTTCTTTTTATAGAGCAGTTTATTCAGGTCTTTTGATGAAATCGGCAAGCAGCGTTCCAGAACCAAAACTCTGAGTGTTCTATAATTACTTCATTCTTAGACACAGTAGAACTACTAACAAGAGGCTTTCGACCAGCAAGTGACTCATTCATATGGAGTAATTGCCACACACATCCATTTGGTGCGATACAGTACATTTTTTATCCTGAGGTTCATAAGTACATAACCCACACAGCTGAACACACGTCGAAAAGTGTACATGATAACGCTCTATCAACATCGGTTTATGTCAGGTGCGGCGAGAGTCAAGATGACACGTGCAAAGCTCACAGTGGAAAGTGCAATAGTGTCATGTATTGCTTTAGGATAGTATGTTTGTATGGGGGAGGGTGTTTTTGTACCATATGCGACACTTATTTTTAGTTATTTTGGGTTGTGTTCATGGATCATTGCTCATTGGGATGTAACTGGCTACATCTCTAAAGCAGACTTACAGGTGCATCTCAATAAATTAGAATGTTGTGGAAAAGTTCATTTATTTCAGTAATTCA
>JAHKKF010413858.1:0-13514 GCA_019740295.1 Labeo calbasu | reverse complement strand
GGTTTGTGTTGCCTCATAATATTAATAATATAACATTTTTATTCGTCTCTTAGAAATACACATTTGATAGTAGCTTGAGTTAATATGCAGATTTAGATTTATGTTCATTATCAAAATCAGTAAAAAGTGTAGCAACCTCATTTTTATATGGTGAAATTTAATTATTCTGACTGTCTGAGGGTTTTTTTAATTAATCATTGGTCTTAGCATAGTAGCATACACAGTTAAAACACAGTTAAAACACATACAGCCCCCCAATACCATTGTAGAAATGTATTTGTATGAAAAACAGTAGTCTAAATACAGTACAATGCTCGTGAAGGGTCTTTCAGAACAGTTCTAGAGCTTCAGTATGTGTGTGGTAAACGAAACTGCGCGTCTGCACCATTCATTTACAAAGAAACTCGCAGAACATGCAGGATTCACATTTAAATAGTATTTTTGTGGCTTAGTATTCACAGACACTATTTCATATTGCGTTCTGATTTAGGTGTACTGACCAAATTTTGATTTAGTCATCCAAAATTTGGCGAATTCCACGACACTAAATTCTATTTTTATGACTGGATTCCGCGATTCCTACTGTGTTTTCCGCATCGCCCTAGCAAATTTTAAATTTTTCATTTTTGGGTGAACTACTCCTTTAAAACTTTGTAGTTATATGCATCGTCCATGGTGTGAAAGGGCCTAGCGGTATAACTGTCGAGCTATGTATCCACACAAACCCCTCTCTGCTGTTAAAATCTGAGAGCGGCTCAACACAGTCATGAATCTTCTTCAAATGTGAAAGCGTCAGGCACTGTATACGGGAAACAAGATTCAAAAGGCGGGATGTGGCTGAATTGAGTGCTGCTTTTGCGACGAGAAGGATGTGCTGCGCTTTAACCTGTTTTCAAAAGCTGAGCCAGGCCTATACGTACAGCAAACACAATAGGCCGTCGCCTTTAGGGGTGAAAAATGAGCACAGCTGTGAGTCAGTGTGACACTGATTTTGTTCAACAGTTTACATAGCTGCTCTGTGATACCCTTGAGAGTACTCTCATGCCCTTTGGCCAGCAGAGAATGATTACTAATAGCTTTCTCCTACACTGTTAAGACTCCCACACACTCTTTTTGTAGCATGACGCTGAAATAACAAGATCATCAGAGAATAGCAAATTGAGAGTTATTCTAGCTGCTGCTCAGTCTCTGACAACTACGTGCACAAATACAGCAGCTACAAACAAGAACCTGTGGTCATGTCAGTGTTATAGATTCTTCATTAAAAGGCATCATGCGGCTCTAAGTGTTTGGTTAAATGGGTGACATCAGCTTTGAGGTCTGTGCACGACCAAATGCTCATGTGATAATCCCAGCCTGTTTGAGTGTCTTTTACTTTCTTTCTGCCTGCTAGATAAGCACATAACCCGAGGCAGATGGTGCTGAAAATCACTGTTAAGGAGCAACCATAAAGCTAAGCCATTATGCTTAAGACAAGTCTATTTGTGAGGAAAATGTCACTTAATGTCGCAAGTCTGCAAAATAATTAAATTGGCAAACACAGCTCAGTTGCATCTGTAGTGCAAGACCAGAAAGTATCACTACAAACAATAGTTCGGATAACAAACAAGGCCCAGCCAAGCCATTTTAATTGGCCAAACCACAAATTAATATGCAATTTTCATTTTTATGTATTTTTGTAATTACTACAAATAATATGTTATTGTAACATAATATAATATAATATATAAAACACAATATAGGCATTTTAATAATAATTAGAGATTATTTTATATTTTAATATACATTAATAAAATTAACTTTACAAAAAAAACATTAGCATTAACCTACAAATTACATTAATTATGTATTTTTTATTTGGGTAGAAATAATATGTTAATTATAATATAATAATTACATAAAATATTAAAATATTTTTTTTAAATATTAAATTATTATTATATATTGCTTTACAAAAAGAACTATTGTAAATTATTCAGCTAGAATGTAAATCCTTCGATTGATAAACATACGTTTGCAGGAAAACAATAATATACAATGAAAACAATGAATTTTTTGCAGCACTGTTTTGATGCTTTTAAGACTATCATAAGTGATTTTTGCAATTTCTGCAAAACTGTCTCTTACCCAGCTACAAACATTACAACAGTGACAATTTACAACTTGTACAACACAGAAAACAGCACAGAAGACCAAACATTTGCAAAGCATAAAATTGGCTGTACAAGCTCAGTGGATCTAAATTCATTTGCAACACAGCACTGGTCCAAAAAGGGCAAGTGACTGTTCTGTAAACTGGCCCGAAACCTTCTCACACTGGCCTCGGTCCAGCAGCCCATTCTTTACTGAGCCCTGACAAGCAGAAAAAAGCCATGTATACTAACAAGTCAAGGAGCATGAAATAAATCGCACATTAAATCATTTTAGCAAAACAGAACAGCTTGGCTGAGAACTGTATGAGAGATTATCTAACACACTGGAGAAAAATGACCACAAAAAACACACTTTGCCTCCTCCAATCACGAGCTGTTGAGTGCCATTTGGTCTTAGTGCAACACAGTGGCAGGTGGCGGTACAATTCAGCTTGTGTTTACTGCATGCTGAATGGACAAGAAAACAATGCCACAATTATGATCTTATTCAGTATACTTCAATTAAGTGTGACTAGCCGGCTCTAGTTCTACATCCTAGAATGACAAATCTTTAGAACTGTGCCACACTTCACCTAAATTGAATTAGACGGTGGAAACTATCCTAATGAAAACCAGTTGCATCTATTAAAACCATTTGTTATTTTTCAAGGGCAAGAAAGCATAAGCGCAACTCACAACCTCAGCCTCACATCTGATTAATTAAATGTTTTATTGATTCCCCATGTGTAAGCTGAACAACTGAATCTTTAAACGTCTGTTCATCTTCGAAATGCAAATTTAAATATTTTGGATTCAATCCAAAAGCTTTCTGACCCTGCATACACAGTAATGCAACCGACACGTTCAAGGCCCAGAAAGGTAGTTAGGACATCATTAAAATACTCCATGTGACATCAGTGGTTCAACCTTTATTTTATGAAGCTACGAGAATACTCTTAGTGTGCAAAGAAAACAAAAATAATGACTTTATGCAATAATTTCTTCTCTTCCGTGTCAGTCTTCTCAAGTGCTGCTGACACAGGAGCCAGCGTTCTAACGTAAAGTGTCCATCTCTCTTAAGCCAGGTTTCCATCCAAAGTTGCGACTTTTTGGAATAATTGGAATACTTGCGCCTCAGAGCAAGCAGACGAAACAATAAATGTGATGATTTATTTCGGAGGTGGATGCCTGCCGTTTGGGAACGCGGTCGTGTAAGACAGTTCTGGGAGGCAATTATACAGAAATACTTTAATGACAGACCTTGCCCAAGCATTTCATAACGACCATAACAACATTTCAGATGCAGTAGAACGAGATCGGTCCACTGGTTAGATGGGCTTTTGTAATTCCATAGCGCAAAGTCACATGACTTTTTTGATGCATATAGAGGAATTTATTCGGCAAATGCGTTTCCATGTCCCATTATATGCACAAGTCAAAAACCACCTCAAGCGAGCGTACAAACTTTTTTTGCGAATTAAGAGATTTTTATTCAAAATGTGATGCAATGATGCAATACTTTAAAATGTGCATAAAAACAGGGTGATGGAAGCATAGCTATTGTTCATCGTCTGTATATTCTCTGTATATAGAGTCGTCCTCTATGTCGAAATCTTCAGACATGTTTACGAAGACTGTTTTATGTACATTGTGTGTCTTTCTCTGCTTGTAAACAAGACACAGCACATTTAGGTTCTACGTCAGAACGTCAGCTCCTGCGTCGTGGTACTCTCATGAACACAGTGCGGAAACTGAAATTAAAAGACTGGATTATTGTGATGTTTTTATCAGCTGTTTGGCCTCTCATTCTGATGGCACCCATTCACTGGTGAGCAAGTTATATAGCCTAATGCTAAATATTTCCAAATCTGTTCTTATTAAGAACAAACTCATCTACATCTTGGATGGCCCAAGGGTGAATGTTCATTTTTAAGTGTGTATATATCAAATCATCTGCATGGTGTTTTTGCAAACATACAAAGTAACAGTCACAACACCACATAATAGAAATGCAATCAGTGTCAACCACCTGTATACATCTTTACAGTGAGTCTACTTAATTTTTCACTTGCTCATCTTTTCAGTCTAACATCAAATTAGTTTCATTTTGAAAGCAGTTCAGTTTTTGCAACAAACTACATATACAAATGCTCATCTGAACCTTCGTGACAACCACTATAAAAACAGTGGATTGATCTTTCAAAGCACATCTCTGACAAGCCAAATACTAAACAAACATGGTGTGTAAATACTGTCACCTGACCTCTCAGGACAAATTTGACAATAAAACTATGTGGTCAAGTAACCAGGCTTGATTTAGAAATCACCTCACAATCTTGCAATGACACTACCATAGCAGATCAACATAATTAGGGTAAGAGCAATTAAAAACTGCACAGTGACGGAGATGCCTGCGTGATTGTGAACGCGCACAAGTTGCCAACAAAGCGCTCGTGACTCTGGTGCAAGACATAATAAAACACGAGCCAAACTATCAAGTTCAATCCGATCTGAACTCTCCAATAACCCATATGACCGAGTGTGCTGTCCTTCGGATGACTTAATGTCGCGGTGTTACTATTATATCAGCACATGAATAAAAAGGGGGAACCACTATGATCGTTGGCACACACACACACATTGCTGATGAGGAGGATGAAGATGATGATGCTAGCCTGCTAGCTAATGTCTCTTGTATTAATAAAGCATAACACCTCCTCAACGGCAGCTCACCACGGCTGTGATTAACACACCGAGCTAATTACAAGAGCCATAAGCTAATCACATCATCTTCCGTACACCCGAGAAGACGGTGAAAGGCGGAACTTACCTGAAATCCTTCTTTACAACATCAGAGATTTTGTGTTTTGAGATGTTGTAACTGAGCAGCGGCGGTTAGCGGATGAGAGTCAAGTGCCGCTTCAAGTGTTTTGGAGTCGTTTTACACCCTTGGCACACCGATATTAATGATATGGCTGTCACTTATCAATATTTATGGTGGTGAGGAGTGTTGGTAACGGGTCAGTGTTGGGACACAGTGTTGTCTTTCTCTCTCTCTCTCTTTTCTGTAAGAAAGAAACCCCCCCTCGCTTGAAAGCCGCTCTTCCTGCGAGAAGAATAATGTGCGCCTGAAAACGCTCTGCCCACTTTCCAGTGTCGTGTGCTGCGATAGGCTGAACGCGAGCAGAGCGTAAGACGCGGACCAATCAGGATGGTCATTTTGTGATTTAAAAACGCGCGTGTGTATGTGTGTGTGAGTAGTTTTGTGTGTAGGACTGTCTAAACAGTGCTAGTTCGTTGGTAGTAAGAGGAATTATGAATCGATTAAAGCTTTTTAATTGTATTTTCTCTTTTCTCAATTTTTTTCTAAATATGCACCACATTGTCTCTGACTTTTTCTGTGCCCCTTGCGCTTGAGCACCGATTTGTGCTGTTAAACTGTTTTTTGTTGTTGTTTATAATTTTCTTTAATTTATGAGTGAACCAGGATTAATTTACTACAGATTATTTATAGTGCTGTCAAATCGATTAATCGCGATTAATCGCATCCAAAATAAAAGTCTGTTTACATATGTACATGTGCTGTGTATATGTAAAATATACACACATACGCAATATACACACATTATATATAATATAAATCATATATACGTGTAAATGTTTCTTAAATATATGTATGTTTGTGTATTTATATATACATATAAACATACACAGCACACACATATATATTGTAAACACAAACCTTTATTTTGGATTTGATTAATCATGATTAATCGATTTGACAGCACTATTTATTAAATTATTTAATGTCTACAGATCTGATAGCTTTAAGGATATTGTCCCAACATATGCAAATATTTGTCTTTCAAATTATATTACATCTCCTCCACTGATGTACTTTTACCAAGCTATAGGAAAGCAACAATAATAGCATAAATAAAGGGTTTCAGCAACACCCTAACACTGTTTTAAAGGGGTCATGACATGAGAAATCAAATTTGCCTTGATCGTTTGGCATATAAGAGGTCTTTGTACCACTGAAACATCCTGCAAGTTTCATAGCTTAAAACGTCCTCCTCATTATAAACAAAGCATTTATTTAACCACTCTCTGAAAACAGCTCGTTTGGATCTAAGGTGCAAGATGACATCACAAGGGCATAAACATTTGCATAAACACCACCTCTAGAGCAAGATATCAATGAATAGTCATCTCTCACCATAGGCTCCGCCAACTAGCATCCATTCGCCTAACGGTTGACACCTGTCTTTATTAAATACAAGTGTCGCATCGTGTCAAAAGCAAATAGAAATTACAATCACTGCTGCTATCTTGTCTACACTGGATACAGTATACAGATGCGTGCTCACTTTCGGACACGCGCTTGAGTCTTTCATCAACAGAACAAATGGAGTGAAAGAACGTTTTGTTTTGATGTGTTTGGTTTAAACAGCTCATTCACATCTTTGTACAGATATCAGAAGGATCTCAGTGTAAGGAACACATGGATAGTTTCTTTTTAATATCATCCCGGATCATGTCAGAGCATTGTTCCGAGTATATTGTTTTGTAAACGATGCAGTGTCTTGGAGAGTTCACAAACAAACATTTGCTGAAAGATGAAGTGGTACTAGATCTGATTGCAGCTGCATCACAAATGGTAAGTAAATGATTTCATAATGCTTTGTCTGGAAATGACCATCTCATTTTGACTGTTATCAGAACACTCACATGCAATAGCGAGGGGGCGCTGTTATTGTTTCCTATGCAGTGATGTTAGCCAGTCATACAAGTGGCTGATTACGGAGAAGCCTGATAGGACACACCCCTTAAAGGGGTCATCGGATGCCCATTTTCCACAAGTTGATATGATTTTTTAGAGTCTTAATGAAAAGTTTATAATATACTTTGGTTAAAAATTCTTAATAGTAGTGTAAAACAACACCTTTTTATTACATCCAGCAACACAACAACTCAGTCGCTGAATCTGAGATATTTTTGTCTAACTTGCATCCCTGCTCCGACATCGAAACAATAGAGGTTACTGGACTGTTACAGCTGATTTAAGGCAGGTAAGATGCTCATGTCAATCGACCATCGTGGGAGCGGCCTCTGTGGGTGTAACGCCACACCGACAGGCATCTGAGAATGGCTCGATCTGAAAAAGGGGATATTATTTTTACATTTAATTAAAAACCACTGCATGGATTTTTATCATTATAGGGTAAATTTGTACATACACTGCCAACACACATTAATGTTCAAACAACATGTAAAAGTGGACTTTGCATCCGATGACCCCTTTAAAACAGGTCAGACAAGAGGGTCAAAATGAGGGTTAAAAATAACCATTTTTCCACATATTTGTTTTTTTTTTTGTGCAAAAAACTTCATTAACATTATAAGTAAACCTCAAGGAACATATAAAAGTGGTAGTACAAACGTAAACAATGGAGCTTGCAAATTTTGCTGATTTTTGCTGCTGCAAAATGGTCAATTATTGTCATGTTTTTTGCTGTACCAATCGGTCGGCCCAGGAAAAACATTTTGGGTACTAGAGACTGCCAAAAGTTATAACAAACAAGGAGAAGAGTGCAAAAAACTGTTTGAGGAACAAAAGGTGTTTGTGGTTGGCCAAACTGAACCAGGATTACCAGGGTAAGAATCTTGACAACATTCATGTTTGTTGTTATAATTTCCGGTCAGGTAGGTAAAATATTAGGCTAATATCTTAGTTAATACCGATCGTACATATCTTTACCACCTATTAACTTTAGTTTGTCAAAATATTGTGTCCTTCTCACTTACTAAGTCCTTCTCTATATGATTTAGCAGCTTCCACACATTTCCCCCCCTTGGTTTAGACAGCATAAATTAGTACAACAATTAGTATGTTGTTTACATCCAAGTATTGCCGGTATGGCCACGCATCCGGGTAACTAACCAAACCGTAATGTAGGTGCAAACCCTCTATATGTTTGTTATTAGTCATTTTTACACATTCATAATGTTTAACCCCTCCTCACCTTGTTGTGAAAATCTGCATGATTCTTACAGACTGATATCCTTTCAGTTGATCCTGGCTTACTACCGATTCATAGTTTGCACATGAGCAAGATAAAATCTGTAATGTAATCTGTTTGGCTAGTTTCCATTACGAAGGAGACGTGTCTCGTTCAAGGAAGTCTCGTTCAGATTCAAAACAATCCGCTAGTTCAGTTGAACCAAAACGAATACTGTTTGCTAGTGCTACACTGAAGCTAAGCAGAACGATTCATTCATAAAACACCATTTGTTACTACGCTATATGCAGATTCGTCTTCACGTATTAAACAGCTACATTTTCAGATGCATAAAATGGGAATAGGCTAAGTCGAATTTTAAAAGCATAAATCTGTTTACTTCTGTCTATGAGAAACCTGACCTTATATTTTCAGGATTCTCAAGCTTTAAACACCTGGCCGAGGAGGGACCACATTATTTTTGCAATGCTCATTCAGAATGTACCTCTCTAGTGTGCTTTATAAGCACATAGAGTGCGCGGCTCCCTGCTGTGGAAATGATTGGTTTATACTGTAGTCTTCCACACTTCGTGTTTCTCCCTCTCTGAAACGATGCTTCAGTCAGTCCCAGAGGATTCATTCAGCAGTGGGTCATTGAACATGACCGCTGAGCCCTGAATGCTCTACTTAACCTTCTGCTGTTCTGTCATGGATGTAATCACGCAAAAACAACATCATATCGTTTTACATTTAACATTTTTTTTCTCAGCAGCCATGTGTATTTTTAGTTTATACAGTCACTTGGTGGATTTAACAACATTTGTAATATATTAACGGTGCCCTGGAATAACTGACACAGTCCTGATTTGCATTTTAATAGACGTTAGGTGAAAATGTGTTGCTGTTTTGCATTTTATACAGTACATACGTTCAAGGGAAATGAACTGGATCCAGATCTTATCTCATTCTCTATTAAAATTCAAACTGAATTGCTGAGAAAAGAAAGATATACACGATAAAGGTGAGGATTTAGATTCAGTCAGTAGGTGGCGAGCGAGTCATTTAATCTATCTATCTTATTGTCAACGCGAAAGTAAGCCTATGGGCGAGACTTCCGGTTCATTAGCAGCTATAATAACGAGAAGAATAACAACGTGCAGTAAACAGTAAAACTGTTTGCACTGATGTGTTCATAATGAAGATAATACATTGAAATAATATGGTAAGACACAAACTTGCAATATCAAGCGGCAAAACAAGCTATTTTGTACAGCTAAAAATAGCTGGACGTGCAAGAGACCAAAGCCAGACCCATAAAATTTACAAATGGCCATGTCCACTCTTACAGGAAGAAAATGTGAATAGGGAAATAATGAGAAGAATAACAACCAGTGTTGCCAAGTCTGTGGATTTCCTGCAGAATTGGGCTACTTTAAGACTGTTCCTGCAGGTTGTTTTTCATGTCTGTGGGTTAAAGCAACCTCGATAACATGATATTTAGCCTGTGGAATGCCAATCTTACCGGGAGAACCCCTCCAAAAATGTGTATTTTAACACCCAGAACATGATTTTTACCGGGAGACCCCCTCCAAAATGCGACTGGGCTAGTTTGGGCTAGTTTTGAGTAGCAATTGGGCAGGTTTTGTTGTGATAACCTGGCAACCCTGATAACAATGTGCAGTAAATGGTAAAACTTCAAACCGATGTGTTCATTATTAAGATAATACATTAAAATAATATGATAAGACACACCGATTTGTAATATTAAGCAGCAAAATTAGCAGTTTTGTACATCTAAAAATAGCTGGACGCAGATGAGACAGGAAGTCAGAACCATACAATTTACAAATGGCCGCACCCACTCTTACGGGAAAAATACGGTAGATAATAATTATAATTATATTTCTAAGCATTATATTTGATGTTTAAATAGTAAATTATTCTAAATAAATTAATAATTAGAATTAAAGAATTGTTTTTTAATATAGTCAACCCAACCAATTCTTTTTTTTTTTTTTTTTTAATCTAGTACTATGATTACACAAGCATATACAAAGAGAAAAATAATTGAGTCAACATATATACCTTTTTGATATATCTAAAGCCATTTTCTTAGTTTTTGATTCAAAGATTAGATTTCAGGAACTAAGGGTGTCACCACCTGCTATATTACAAGCAGGTTTCAGGATGTTTTGCATATGTAAGTGCAGCATTGTCTAACAAAGAAAGGGAAGCTGGGAAAATGATAAATGGACACACCGTGGCATCATAGTGCTGAAGACAAAAAAACAGACTGAAGTCTAACTGTTTTGTGTTACGGTGTAATGATCACAGCTGGCTGTTTTCTCCTCTCATTATGATAAAGGTATCAAGAGGCTCGCACCGAGATATTGTGTGGGAAACGGATGGCTTGTTATTCTATTGTGACATGACAGGCTGAATGAACAATAAAAATGGGGGAAGAGGGAGAATTTTTGTCCGAGGGTCTTGATTGGAGGAGAAGGAGCACGCCGTGATTGATTTCAGCGGGAGAGGGCGAGGAAGGAAAGTGGATTCAGGAGGTGTCTGTAATCAGAGAGACAAAGCCAAACGTACAAGTGCGGTTAAGAGACAGGTTCTGCGTGAGAAAAAGAAACAGCACACCTCCCTTTCCCTTTGTCATTTGAAATATGCAAGCTCTTGATACAGAATACCATACCTCGATCATTCCTGCCAGCACAAGACAGATGGCCTGAATCTCATTTCCACTGCAGTGCTACCTTGTCTTGGCAGCTCATCTGAAACTCTGCTATTAGTAATCCCTTACATACTGTGTGTCAAGGTATAATGTACATTACAGGTTTTACGGCACCTTTAATCTGGCAAATTCCCTGGTTTTTAAAACCAAAGAACTGGCGACACTGCATGAAGGCATGGGTTAGTGTGTTGTGGGAGCTGTGAGGAGCGAAATATAATGAGGATCTGGATTACAGGAGACAATAAAGCACAGTGTGATTTGATTGTTATCGAATTGTGGGCGGATTCATGCTCCCATAGGAACAGTGATGGCAAAGAAAAACCCGAAGAAAATATGTATGCACGTGCACGTACTATGCAGATGAGAACTATTCAATTAATACATCGTAATCACATAAAATGATAAGCCATAATAATCATAATGCATTCAAATTCAAAGCCGTGATGTTCTTTCATCATACCAGAGCATGCTTTTTTTTTTTTTCCTTTTTACAAATATGTAGTCAAAACTGAATATGAATTAGCCAACCAACCTTGTTGCTGGAAATTGCGTAGATTTTTATGCACTAAAAGATCAAAATACACTACCAGTCAAACGTTTTTGAACAGTAAGAAAAAGAATTATTTTCTGCTCACCAAGCCTGCATTTGTTTGATCCAAAATAAAACAAAAGAAATATTTTTACTGTACAAAATAACTGCTTTCTATCTTAATATATTTTAAAATGTAATTTATTTTTGTGATCAAACCTAAATTTTCAGCATCATTACCCCAGTCTTCAAATTCAAAGAAATTATAAAAATTAATGATTTTATTTAGCAAAGATGCTTTAAATTGGTCAAAAGTGATACAAAGTTACAAAAGATTTTAGATAAATGCTGTTCTTCTGAACTCTCTATTCATCAAAGATGAAGCTGTTTCCAACATAATAATAATAATAATAAATGTTTTTAATAGCAATTCAGAATATTAGAATGATTTCTGAAGGTAGATTTGAAATCACAGGAATAAATTATATTTTAAAATATATTCAAATAGAAAACAGTTATTTTAAATAGTAAAAATTATTTCTAAATTGTACTGTTTTTGCTGTACTTTGGATCAAATAAATGCAGGCTTGGTGAGCAGAAGACATCATACTGTTCAAAAAATTGACTGGTAGTGTATTTATTATTACATTTTTCAATAGTGTGCCTATGAATAGAAAAGGCTTAAAGGGATAGTTCACCCAAAAATGAGAACTCTGTCGTCATTCACTCACCCTCAAGTTGTTCCACATCTGTATGAGTTTCTTTCTTCAGTCTTCAACACAAAAGAAGATATTTTTGAAGAATTTTGGAAACTGAACAGTTGCAGTAGCCACTGACTTCCATAGACGTCTATGAATTTAAGGCAGAACTGTGCTGAAATAGTTGCTTGATTAGTAAAATTGTCTATTGTTTTGTTTTAGTAGGGCAGTCGTCGCAAAATAAAGTAGCATAAACGTTCTTTGGAGAAAGAGATAAATGCTGCTTCAGCAGTATTTTGGTAGCATAATGTTGCACAAAAGCCTCACATGGCAGCAAAGAAAATTAGAAAAGAGGTGACATATTAGCCAGGATTGTGCATTATACTAAAACGACGGCAGAGGGCAGTGTGGAATAGAACACGGTTTTCACACACACGTTTCAGTGGTAGAACGTTTCTTTCTCAAAACATTGAATCGTACGTGTATACCGAATAGCAGAATCGCGCCTCAGGAGAAAATGAATCATTCGTGGAAACAGGAGACTGCAAATCCAAGCACAAGTACCTTAAATCCATGTCTGTCAGACTGTTGAATGTACAGAATACTGATTACACTGATTTATGACTGATACACCCACTGGGTGGCGCTTCTGTGTTTGCTGCTTCAAGGTTCGTTTCATATTATTTTATTCTTATTATTTTTTTTTGCTCATTATTGGTGTAGATTAAAACATGCTTAGTGGCAGTTAACATTGTTAAGAACTATATACAAACGCGTCTTTCTCAGGCTTCTGTATGGATTTTGGAATAAAAATGTATTCAAAAAGAAAATTTTCATACAATATTGTCAAATACAGCTGAAGTCAAAGGTTTACATACACCTTGCAGAATCTGCAATATGTTAATTATTTTACCACAATAAGAGGGATCATATAAAATGCGTGTTATTTTTTATTTAGTACTTACCTGAATATTTCACATTTAAGATGTTTACATATAGTCCACAAGAGAAACTAATAGTTGAATTTATAAAAATGAACCCGTTCAAAGGTTTTGATATGCTTGATTCTTAATACTGTGTTGTTACCTGAATGATCCACAGCTGTGTTTTTGTTTTTTTATTTTAGTGATAGTTGTTCAGGAGTCCCTTGTTTGTTCTGAACAGTTAAACTGCCCACTGTTCTTCAGGTCCCACAAATTCTTTCAGCATTTTTGTGTTTGTGTATATTTCAGTGTATCTTTTCACACTGAGGACAACTGAGGGACTCATATGCAACTATTAGCTTCAGAACCTACAGAAGATACATGTTTCCCAGAAGACAAAATAAGTTACTTTTACCCCTCAAATTCAAAAAGTTTTTACCTCCTCGACTTGGTTTTTCCTTCCGGAGCATCAGTGAGCATTTGAACCTTCTGT
>JAHKKF010413857.1:0-11225 GCA_019740295.1 Labeo calbasu | reverse complement strand
AAAAAAAAAATTACAGAAATTCAAAACATTGTGACAATATGGAATAATCACTTTCCCAAGTGGTCTAATATAGGTTTTTTAAATTTTTTGAAATAGATCTGTCTTGTCGTTGTTTGCAAATAAAGTGTAATGACAGTGATTACATTTTGAAGATATACAGAAAAATGACACGCATAAAAAATAAATAAATAAAAAATAAATAAAATATTCCAATGAAAATTACAAAAATACAAATCCTTCTGACAGTATGGAATAATAGTATTCCCAGTTGGTTTAAAATAGGTTTCCAATTTTTTAAAAAATAGATCTGACTTGTCTTTGTTCTTAATAAGTCGTAATCTTTTTATTGTTTTTATTTAATATTATTTTATTTTAAATAACAAATACAGATGTCTATCTGACATGTACTGACAAAAATGTGTTTATTTATTTTTTATTGCTACTTTTACTCACTAATAACAAAATAATCATTATATAATCTGTTGTTGTTATAACTATTATTAATATTATTTTGCCTTTATTTTTACTTTATTTTTTAGTTTTGCATTGTTATACACATTTTTACCTTTTTTTTTTTGGGTCGAGTTATGTAAATATATACATTAAGGTACTTTGTTTGTGAAAACTCTTGTTTGGTGTTTTTTTTTTTTTAAGGGCAATTTGTTGCTAGATCCAATATTAAAGAACCAATAACCTATTAAGACAAAACTGTTACTGTCGGTCAAAGCGATTATCGGCCCATCTCTATTATAGTCAGCAGTAGTTGTGGGTCGCTGTAGTGTGGAAAGGCACCTTATCAGAGAGGCTGATTGCGTGCCATTGATCGACAAAGCCAACATCCTTTAAATGTCAAGGGAGCCGCTCAACTCCTGAAAATCTTCATTGATTCGGTGGTAGGTATGAGGGCCTAAACTGTGTTTAAAACCAAAATACGATGCGCTGTGCGGCACATCAGCATGTCATTCCTCACTTCCCATAATCTGAACAAGGTGGGATGACGTTGCCAAGACGACCGTCTCCACTGTGGCTCATCCTGTTTGTGTAGATAATGTACTGGAAAGCTGCTCAGTAATCCATGTCATTTTGCCTTAGTCTATTCATTCTGACACCAGCAGTTTCTTTAGTCCACTATGGTGAATTGGAGGTTTAGGCAAAGCGCTCCGTTTGACCTTGGTCACACTGGTTTGCGCATGAGTTGGGCTTGTGTCAAAGCAAATGAAGCATTTAACAATCTGGTATGTCCGTGGCACATGGTGAGGTGTGAAGGACGGGTTACCCTGTTTCTGCGTCATGAATTGTTGTTATAATTATTCAGTGTCAGATAGTGGTGCACTGAAAATCCTTGGCTGAAATCAGAAATCTTGTAGTCTTATTTAGCATCGAAGGGGCTTAGAATGCAATTCATGTATTTTTAAACTCAAATAAATGTATATATGTATATATGTTAGCAGTTTTTCCTCTTTGACTCTCTCACAAAGGGCCTCTTCCCCTCTGACAGAAGTTCAATGCTGCGCTGGTTGTCAGTCCTGGTCTCATGACCGACAAACAGCACACAAAGGCACTTCTAACCCCTTTTCTCACTCTCTTTCCCAGTCACATGATGCGCACACACACACACACCCAGCGACTGGCTCCAACAACTGCTTTTGTTTGGGTTTCTCCATTCTCTAACTTGTTTTGTTTTAGATATTTTTTGTTCCGTCAGCAATCCTCAGGAAAATCAGATGTCGCAGCTGTGTATTTATGCATCTTGTAGAGACTTGTTAGTTAGCACAGGTGAGGTCTTCTCTTTGAATATTGCTCTGGGGAGAACACTGAACACAATATATATTTCTGTAGCGTGCTAGTAAAATCACAGATTTGTTTGTGTTCTCTCTCACTCGCTTTTTTAAAAGTCAGAATTAGGCTCCCCACTGTCAGGGAAATATCAGGTAATTGTAAAACTGTGATGTCCAGCCCGGAATCTTTACGGAATATTTTTGTGTTCTATTATGCATTATTTAGTAATATTTTAAATTATTTATTTAACTATATAATATTTAAATATTAACGTATTTTCTGTATTTCTTTAAATGTTATATATTTAATTATTATTAATATATTATTATTTAGTTTAAATATTATTAAATTCATTAATAATAAATTAATAAATATATAGCATATTTTATTTTAAATATTTTGTATTTATGTATATTTTTAAATAATATATAATAATACTGAAAAACGAATGCAATAATATATAAATAGCTCTTTGAGTGCAGTCACTTTAAGCGTTGTAACGTATAACATTGATTTGGACTGTTATGTTGAATTTATATCTTGAGAATCAATAGAGTGTGTGAGAGATTATTAACATAAATGGAATTCTCAAGCAGTCGCTACACACAATCTGAGTCATATGCACTGGATTGGCAAAGCTCTGTGGCATTCCTGAGGTTCATCTGCTGCCAAAACTTGAAAAGCTATGCTACAATTCCATGAATCACCACTTCTACTTTGAATTTGCTTGTGTGCAACCCTTTTGTAAACCGAGAGGTGGATCCAGTATAGTTTTTCACGTGTCTGGCGTAATGCAAGCATTTCTCTGTCCAATTTAGTCAGTCATCTAAATGGCACATGTGATGGTATAGCGTGCAACATCATGTTTTGCAGCTTATGTGTTTGTCCATCTGTAGGTGTGTTATAGACTGTGTGCTTGCATATGTGTCTGTCTCAGTTTCTCCCTTTACAGCGTAATAGTGACTCATTTCCTACATGCCCACACTTTAACAACAGCTGATGCTGCAAAGCACATCCAGGGTCAGGTGGGCTTTGTTCCATGGACAGGGAGAACATGACACATAACTTGCTATTCTAGTCTTATTGGCCTCATGAAATGCTTTCTTCCCATTTGTAGAGAGTTTTCCAGCAGTCAGAGAGCATGGACACATGCCTTTTTAAGTCTTGGGGAATGCACACTGGATCTAAAAGTTGTGTATGGCGAAAGTGAGAGACGTTGTAGTTTAAAGTCTGGTGTCACGGATCAGCGACACTCTCTCAGGTGCTCTTTGACAGCTCTTGCTGTGCCAGAGCACGGCGTGACGACTGCCGTCCTTTGAGAATGAAACTTGTCTTTGCGGATATGGAATCGCTGACAAATTCTCGAGCTGTGACAATTTACAGCTGAAAACACAGAAAAGTCAGCTGGCAGCTGGTCAGCTGTTTGAGTGGCAGAAGAAAATCAATTTCAAATGTCATTTCTTTCTTTTTTTTCCTGCCTTCCTGTACTCCCTGGTAAGCACTTTTGTTGGCTGGTGTCTCAATTGATTTATTTCTTTCTCACTATCGTTTCTGCAGAAAAAGTCTTAGCTACACAATGGAAAATTGACTAGCTGCTTCTTTGGAAGTGTATTTTGTGCATGAATAGATTGTCCCTGATATCTGTGTAAGTGTGTTTAAGCTTTGTTCCCAGGAATGCTCCTAGGCACTTTTTATATCTAATCTTTCCGCAATATAGTGTTGAAATCTGCTCCGTTTGTTCAGATTGTGTAGTCAGTGTCTGGTGTATTTATCTGTCATTCGATATAGTGTAGATATGCGTGTACACGTGATGCCAAGATGCAAAAACAACTGCTCATGTCTATCAAGACAACTCGATGCCATGCTGAACAAAGTTGCTCACAAAGTGCATGAGAACATAAGCTTCTCCACTGACGCTGAGTCGTTCACTTATTCACTGCAGTCTGCTATATGAGGATGGAGTGAGTGAAAATGTATTTGGATGCAACTCCAATCTTGTGGTGTGCTTTTATATGCATGCATATTACGTGTTTTTACACAATATCCTTCTCTGTAAGCACTATAAGTGTGTTGTGCATTTAACGTGCATTTGAAACATGCAGTAAACATTTCACTTGATATTTAATAAGAAGCACTTATAAACCTTTTGGAAACAATGGCCAATTTTTTTTTTTTTTAAATTCTGAATTGTGCAACTACTGAATGGCCAAAAAACTACATGCAATTGACTGTTCAAACTGAGATGCTTTATAGCTCATATAGCTTGATAAACTGATCATGTGCAAGGCAAGACTCGACAGCTGTAGGATTACATATGAATATGACACTCATGTGGGATTTAAATGATGCCAGAGACTTTGAACTGTCATTTATTAACTGAACATAATGAATGAGCTGATAATTAACCGATAATGACTTGTCGGCTCCTCCTTAAACTCTAAATAGATGGATGAATGTATGGAGACATTGAAACTCTTTGTATCAGTTTTCTCCTCAGGCACAACAGTCCTGCGCTGCAGGCCAAGGAAGCAAAAGGGGTCAGTTTCACACTCCACTGTGTCACATGATACTGAAACAGTTTGTGACACCAGAGAGTGCAAAACTTGAGAAGAAGAGGGCAGAATCTTGTTTTTTTGGCCAAGCTGGACACAGACCACCAAGCAATTAGAGTTTCTAGCCAAATCTGATTTCCTGGCTTGTGAACACACAGCTGTTCCCGCACTTTTCATTTACAAAAGGAGTGAAACTCTAAGCAGACGGATGCTGTCAGTTTCACAGCTGTGGCTGTGAAGCCTCTCGCTTCTGTGAGCTTGGCAGACTGCTCAAGGCTTGCAGCTGATACCAACTCAAATTAAACGCACTTCAGGCTGGCAGAGAGCGTTTGAAGGAGAGGGCTGATCTCAGTTCTCGGTCAAATGCTGTGGATGTGCCGTAATGACCAGGCTAATCTGTATTTCGTCAGAATTGCTAAGAGATCCTGATTAGCCTTGTTAAAACATTCTCTTTTTGTCATATAATGCTGAAGCTTTGGGCACTTAGCGACACTGGACCTCAGGTGACCAGTTTTAACTCAAGTGCCCTTGTGTGGCGCAAGAACCATGGCAGGACCGCAGGGGTTGCAACATCTGATTGCAGCAGTCAAGATGAAAGTTTTGCATATTTAGCTTGGATTAAGGCTTTGCACAGACTTTTTCAACAAAGGACCCTTTATGTACTGATAGATTTCAAAACCTATCGTGAAACAGGATTTATGAACTTCTCTGTAGTTTCATTGAGTTCTTACTCTATTTATAGAAACCCCAATGGGCCGTTACCCTTTTATGTAATTTAATACCACAGCTGACCAGATGCATAACTTCTCAATCATTTTGTTTATGCATCACTATTACAGTCACATGTATTATACTGCCATCTAACCCTTAATCCTGTAAGCAAGCAGTAGTAAAAAGGCATTGATGAGAGGTGGTTTACACACTTAGCTGCTGCTGTTTCTGAGCATATGATATTTTAAGCAAATGTGTGATTTGTTACTTACAGCTATATCAAGTAACAAGCCCATCGTGCTAATTATGGAAACGTGATGATGAACGTGGGCTTATGCAGACTGCCATTCAAACGTTTGGGGTCAGTAAGCTTAATACATCTATTATAGTGTAATGTTATTTATTATGTCTTTACCAGGTCCATCAGCGAGTCTCTGTGTGTTTTGCTGTGCATTCACGGAGGACAGTCGGAGTTGAGCGCCCTCTCGGTCCAGTGTGGTTCAGCCGCATTAAGAAAGAGCAGACGCAACAGGAAGCAAGCTGGACGGGGGGGAGGTGAGGGAGGACGAGGGCTCCGCCTTTGTCCTGAGACACAGAGTCTGTACAAGCAGCGATACCGACCCCACCCACACATCCACCTCAGACGACCAGGACACCATGAGTGCCAGAGGAGATCACAGATCGGACGGCCCCGCACAGAACGGGGTGAGTGCAGAACCACAGTTTACTAATGAGAACCTGATTAGCTTTGTCAGACTTAATCAGACTTGATCCTGCTCCCTAGATATTGGCATTGACATAAAAGACATATTAGTCGACCACTGCTCCTGTTAGTTATAGGAGTGGGGCATAATAAATCAAAAAGCTAGAGGCAGTGCATTAAGCTCCCTTTATCTTTTGTAAAATCATGAACGCACAGCTTTGAGTGTTTTCTAGCAGTTTAAACAAATGCACCAGTGTTTAATAAATTATAAATTAATAGTAATAAGCAATTCCTCTGACAAGTGATGCAGTTCATTAGCCTAACTAACCATTTCAATGATTTGGCGCATTAGAAATTCATTTGATGTGCCGTCACAGGTGTGTTTGTGTCACAACGGCTCATCTTTTAAGTCAGATTTTAGACCCCCAATATTTAGTCTGAAAGTGTATAAACCGCAAACGTCGCTTATCTATAGCAAAGAATACAGAAACATGCATTTCAGCCACAATTAAATGCACGTGTATATATTTTTTTTTAGGATCTCGAGTAGCTTATACTGGTTGCTTATAAATAATTCTCACTCAATAAGACAAGTGCACTCACTTGAGAACTCAATGGACTGTTTATAAAAGCTAATGAACTATTAACGAATGCTTTACAGTGACTGCACACACTCTAATTTGCATCTGCAGTCCATTATGGCCCAAGGGGCCAGAAGATTCATCATTTGAGATGTGGCGTATAGGAGAACTGCATAGGGATCGTGTACCTGTGCATTATTTGTTTTTACAAGCTATAATTACTCATCACACTCCAATATAGACAAATCAAGTCTTTTAGTCTCAGTGGAATCCATACGGCTCAAATGGACCTATGGAGCAGTCCATATTGGTCAAAGAGACGGTTACATTCAAGCGGCTGAGTTGATGTTTTCCTATTCATTTGGTTTGACATTTCCTGTTTATATTGCATGCCTGGTTTTGAATAATTCGTATCAATGTCTCTACATCAGCTGCCTGTTACACTGATATGCAGATGGCTCTAACAGCGTTAGGAGGTTTAAAGAGGACACTCTTTGTGTTTGCATGAGCTGTCTGCATCTGTTATTTGCATGCGTCCAACACCAACACACACAATGGCACACAATGTATTGTGTAATCTGACTCAGGCAACGTTTGAGTTAGTCATTGTGTGCCACGTGGCGGTTGGCTGCCGAGGCTGTGGCGTGGTGTGGTCAGACAGGGCAGGTGTAAACTATACCATCCCTAGAGCAGACGCCCCACTGGTTTTTCGGGTTAAGGCAGATCCACGACAACAAGGCCAGGCTGATGAAATTTTAAACAGTCCTCAGGACACAGTCATAGACACTGTTCAGTGTTTATTTTGCATCATGTTACTGGTGGCCGTGGTTGAGTTTTTGTGTCTGGATGTGCAATTTAGGACTACCTGGCTGTTTTGTACAACTGAGAGAAATCAGTTTTAAATATAATGAGGGATTAATTGAATCATATGTCCGTCAGTACACGTGAGAAACTGTTGGGTGTGAGCATACCTGGAAAATGAGATTGAACTATTTTCCCTTGAGTCTGCCATGACTGGTTCACACAAGCAGCTATAGATTTGACACCTTTGTGCATAAAATTAGCGCATAAAGTTTCCTTTGTATTTGAATATGTCACACAGGATGCATTCTACAGTCCATATTTTCTTTTATTGTTTTTCAGTGTGAAAAATATGCTAGAGGAACATGATTAACTCTTACTGGCTCGATCAGAAGAATCTGGTGGTGGCATAAGCATATTTCAAATTTGGAAATGGAGTCTATTATAGTTTTTATTTTGTTCTTACCCATGGAAATGTTATGAAAAGATCTATGATGCATATTAAATGCACCTTGTATTATTTCCACCTTGCTGTTTTAACTCTAGAATGTGTTATGTTTGACTGATCCACCTTCTCTGAGGAAATATTCTACATTCCTTATCTGTGTTTACCTATTTGACTTACGGCTAAAATAGCATTGCTTCAACACCGAATGCAGTGGCTCATGTGGTGAGCCTATCTCTTCCACTTATCAAAGCATGCGCTGAAGCTCACTAAACTAGTACAAATACACCTGCAAACTGGGTTATAGGTCACAAAACAACACCTGCTTTCATGTAAGGCATAGAGATGCTGGGATAGCTGGTTCTCTCATATTTAAGTTTTAAGTAAAGCTATAATGTTAAGGTTGCACTGAGAAATTGATCTCCAGGTGCTACTGTTTTTAATGAGAAGGGATCGATTTCATTCGTTTGCTTTATTCTCTTTGGTTTTCCAAAGGCAACAGGTTGTTTTCATCCAATCCGCAGCGCTGCCTTGGTGCTATGGCAACAGTATAGTTAGATGATTGGTTTTTGTGTAGCAACAGCAGGAAGACTGGAGATCTGTAGGCTTCACAAGGTCAATTTTTAACCAAGAACTAAATAATTCTGTTGATTGGAAGATTCCGATTGGAAGATTCCAAATATCCGTCGGCCTAATCACTCCTATGGGATGATGTCATGTGTAACCTCATGCCAGAGTATGAACTCAGCCATCTGGTGAGCTAAAAACCATTTAACTTTTCAGATGAACGACTTTGATAAGTCTCACCATACACAGTCAGAACTTCCCCCTGGTGCTTTCCAGTTTGTGGTATTTCTGTGGTACAGCTTGTTCTCCTTTCTAATCAGTGACGCGTATTTGAATTCATCATCAACGTGTAGCCTAATTGCCCTTGTTAATTTCTGAGCAAAGCCAAAACTAGGGGAGCGCGTTTGTCAAATGATCTCACTTGAAGCCTAAACGTCTGGAAATGTCCGACTTCCCAACGACAGTTGTATTTGTTATCGATGTTTTGGTAACCGAAGTAACCAGTGCTCTTGTAATTAGTTTGATCGTTCCCATGCTTCTCTTTCTGGAACTCAGGAAGGGAGGTATTTTTGGATAAAGAGCATTATTAATTCCAGCTTCCTGTCCCTCTAGGGATTTGGTTAAAAAATCTGTTTTTGAGTTGTTTCTATGTGCACATGAAGCGAGGGTTGTCAGTGTCATATGCGTGCGGCATCACTGGCGCTGAGGTTAGTCTGTATAAAGGTCAGTTCCTGATTGAGCAAGAAACTGTTGCTCCACTGTGCCGAACATGTGATGTTTATCGTGGAAAGTTAGAGGATTGAAGACTAATGAAGTGAAGGAGAAGATTAAGAAGAATGGATGGCCTTGGGTCCTTTGACTTTGTGGTTTGGTAAGGAGAGCAGGAAGACAGAATGGCACTAACAGAGGATTCCTAGTGAGAAAAGACAGACTTGGTGGAAAATTAGTCCTGTGGGACAATGTCTCCCTAGACAGTCTTGCTCCCATAGGGGGTTTCTTTCTTAGTGGTGCTGGTTACAGTAATCTGAGAGCATGGATGACAGAAGTTTTGTGAGCATCCAGGCAGTGTATATCAGCACAATCTTACTGTAACAAAGGTTATCTTTGTGTATGATTCAAGAAAGTATGAAAATATAAACATAAGACTCCGTTGTTGTTCTCTGTACACTCAGTCATGTGATGTATTTTTCTGCTAGCCTTAAATGATTGCTATCAGTCACAAATATTGCTGGCCAAACCTGCTAAGCTGGTTTGCGTTCTGCTTTCAGTGAACCAAGGGCAAATATGTTGTTTTGCAGGACGAATCTGTGGTTCAGGCTGCAAGTCGAGGCAGTGTGGTAAATGAACTAAACATGTTGCTGTGGGTTCAAGGAACTTCTCAGAAGATTGCGCAATCACATGTCCTGGAGTGCACATGCAATCTTATCCGTAGATTTTACTTCACGTCCAGTTCTGCTGACCATGACTGACCTTCAGACTCCTAGACATGTTATCAAAGCTGAGATATAGGAAAACAGTATCAGAAGGAGACTTTCTCCACACTACAGTTCAAAAGTTTATGGTCAGAAATATTTTTGTAAGAAGTAAGTGCTATTATTCAGCAAACACACATTACTGTCACGATTCTTCTATTCCATTCGAGTACTTGATTTTTAAAATCCTCGACTGCAATTTGACTTTAGGTAGTGCCCATGTGCTTAGTATCTGACCACTATATCATGTGTACATGTACTTTGGAGGAACGTGAGGGGAGTTAAATGACTTTTAGATGTAATAAAATGTTGTGCTTCAGAGATACGTAGCTGAACTGTTGTAGCCTCTGAACTGTACTAAATGAGACACGTGGCCCTCCCGCTGAGGCTATGTCATTCCACAGCCTAGCAACAGGATGTTCCCAGCATTCCAGGAATTGAATGCTCGGATCATATCCCTACCAAACCCGTGCTACTGTTCCAAACCTCAGCTTCTGTTATTTATCACTGAACACGTGGTCCTCTCTCTCAAAATGTCTCACAAGGTCTTTCAAAGTCACCTTAGAGTGCCTTGCATATGCGCTACATTATTTTTATGTTCCCAGTGATGAGGTGCCAGCATGCTTGGCGTAAATATTTTGACGGTCTGCACGCGGCAGTTGGCTGTCTTTTGAAGTTTGAGCAGCATGTACCATCATAACTGCTTACACTGTTGACTTAATGAGGTCGTTTAATGATGGAACATACCTTCACATGAACCCATATACTTTGTCCTCACCAGACCTGATGTGATGAAGCACCAAATGATTAATCGCATGTCTTCCATGAGGTTTTGTCCAAAATAGCTGCAACTGTTACACACAACATTGCTGCTGTACTAAACTCTAGCTGTGATTTTTGGCAGTGTTTTACTTTCAGTGAGTGCAGTATAATTAATAGAAGCTGTAAACTTGTAATGTCGTGCCTGGTTAGAACATGCCGTCTTATTGAAACTATAAAAGTAGAATGTTTGATGTTAAAAATCCATCAGTAGATAACCATTATTTCATGGTGTGTTTGAGTACAAGGCCTAGCCTAGGCCTTCTCTGTAGGTAGCTCACATATGATCCGGGGCTAATCTGACTTCTAGACATGTACTGGAATACAATATGACCTGCTGATAACTAGCTAATCTCACACAAGACCCCAGAGCTGACAGAGAGCCCTGCTGGCCTCCTGCAGAGACCCCATGTGTGTGACTTTTAGACAGAAGATACATCTCGCATTCAGTCCTATTCTGTATTTTGAAAGTTGACACAGTTAAGTTTGTTTGTTTAACATTTTGTGTACTTAAGACCAGAAAAATGTAAAGACACAACAGAATTCTTTGAGATTTTTTTTTTTCTTTTAAATATAAAAAAATTCAAATAATTAGACATGTTAAAACACAGAATGTGTAACAATAAAACATAAGGTGGAAAAAATAAAACATTTCATAGGGCCCTAAACATGTCATTTTTGTACGTTTTCTTAAATTGATGTTTAATTGTTTGTTTCATGGTTTTAATTAATTAGACATGCTTTTTGATGAATAAAATTGAATTTAACCATTGGAAAGATTTTTGTATTTATATA
>JAHKKF010413779.1:0-14172 GCA_019740295.1 Labeo calbasu | reverse complement strand
TTTATGCTCCACAAAAAAAATGTGTTACTTAGTACTGTAATTTGATTATTTATTAAGTAACGGAGTAATTTAACGTGTTATAATTTTCAAAATAGTACTTAGATTATAGTTACAAGCCATTATCGCAAACAGAATGCAGTGTTTTATCATCTAGATTGTAAAAAGGTTCAACATATGAGACTTCCTCTACCTGAGACTTTACTTTGACTGGTAAGCGCCTGCGAGGCGAATACTACCACTGAAAACAAACTCAGCATGGAGAGAAAAAAATGCGTTCTGTAGCTGGAAATACAATTATTATTTTACGTTTATTTCTGTCAAAGGCAAGAACATTATTGAGCGTTGTCAGAAAGGGCAGCACGGCAGCGGTGAAACTTCTCGAGAAAGAAATGGGCGCGGAGAGCAACGTATTAACTTCTGATGTTGAGTCCAATAGCAGTGGATTAAAGACCTGCACTCCCGCGCCACCCCGACGTAACAGATAGCAGCCCGGGACAGACGGGCGAGTGCGGGCATGAGACGACTATGTGTGCGGGATGCAGGAGAATAAAATGATTAACGGGACTCCCGCAAAATGCGTTGAACAATGTTGATTTCTGGAACGCAATGGCCAATCAGAGGTGCAAGTGGAGTTTCTGCAGTGCTGAAATTTGCGTGCTCCCGACATTACGAAAGATTTATTTTGCATATATTCACTGTGTTATAATAACAGAGCTTTGTGCGACTGTGATTAACTGAGATGTCGGCTTTTTAAACGGAGCGCTATTTGTTCGCGTTCTGCCATGCCAAACCATGCAAACAGCAGCCTTTGCTTTTAATTAAAATTAACTGGTTTGTGAATGTTGATGCTTTAATAACACATATTTTATCTGGAGCGTTTATACTGGGATGTTTGTGGCTAGGTGAAATGAAACTTACTATTTTAGGTAAATTTCACAAATGTATAGGAAAAAAGTAATATAACTGGTTACTTTTAAAATAAAGTAATTAGAAAAGTAACTTGATTACTTTTAAAAGGAGTAATCAGTAATCAGTAATTTAATTACTTTTTTAGAGTAACTTGCCCAACACTGGTGAACTATCCCTTTAATGTTTATTATTATTATTATTACGATTATTATTATTATTTTTAATTTAATGAGTATTTAAATAAGAAACTAAACCTGCCAGCAGGTGGCAGTGAATGTCTTTATGAGTTATTCACTCATTTGATTTGATTCGTTTAAACAGCTGATTCATTCAGGAATGAAGTAAATGCTCACTTTATGAATGGGCCTTTGAATCATTGATTCACACGATTCATTCAAAACGAGGATTCATTCAGAAACTAAACACAGCTGTGTTGCTCGGAGATGCGCAACAAATCTGCTATGGCTTCAAAAGTAAAAATTTAGCTAAAAAATATATTATAGCATTTAAAATATAACAACATCAACTTCTTACTTACTGAACTGTAGTATAAAATCACATTTAAGCTTGTGATAGATCAGGACAAAATCAACACTCGTGTCATATTGCTCTTACTACCTGTGTGATATTAAAAACACATACAGGGGCATTTTTGCACCAATATCTTGAATTTCAGGGTGTAACTACATTTATGGAGTTGTTGTCCTGCATCATATTTGTCAACAGTCAACTGTATGAAATATAAGATCAGGTCTGGTGGCGTTAACTGCGTTAAAATATTTTAATTGCGTTATTTTTCTTAACTAATTAATTAAGGTAACGCATTAAACTGACAGCCCTAATAAAAACTCTATCACTGTTGAATGCACATTTCCCCCGGATAGTTCTAAATGAAGAAACATCCTAGAAAGCACATTGCTAATGGACAACTATGAAGTTATGAAACATACACTAGAGAACATACACTACCTGTTATCTGGAGGTGTGGGTGACTGTTAATGCAAAGCTAGCCCCCAACCCACCACCACCGCCTCTCACATCATCATTCACAAGAAGTGTTGCTATGACAGCGGGATATTGACAGGTGTGACAGAACTTTGATTGCAGCGTCAGCCTCCGAGCTGGGGCTTGTCATCTGTCAGGTGTGAGCAAAGCTCTGCTGGGCTGATGACACTTACAAACATGGACGGAAGAAAGAGGGAATGTTTTAAAACACCTAGATAATGCCTTAACTGTTAGTCCTGTATGGACATCATACATTTAGGCTAAGTTCAGCCATCTGCACCAACAACGCTATTGAAATTTCAAAAATGTTAATGAACTTGACATAGCCTATAAGGGCCATTCTACAGAACTGGATCATCATTTATTGGGTACTTTCAGTTGGGAGGTGGCTATCCTGAACCCTAACTCCTAACTTATGAAAATGATATTGAAATCATTTTATTCCATTGTTGTTTGATTTTGTTAAAAAGTGTTCAGCATTTTCATGTCATGTTTTAATCTATTGGCTAAGACTGATTTTAATTACATGATCAGGAAATATTCATGTCACTTTCTCTCATTAGCTACATGGTGAGTAGTCCCATGTGTAAATGTGTTCAAAGTGTGTGACTTCATTCCCGAACACCTCTTTTTCTGCAATTAAGCACATTTTTTGTGTGTGTTATTCCATGACATTTTGTTTTTATACGTGTACCACTGTTCAGTAGGCCTACCGTGCTAGCTCAACATTACTCAAGTGCAAGAAATCACTTACTAATTTTTATTTAAAGCAAAAATAAATAAAAACAACTTCCTTCTTGTCTGATAAATTCTCTAGCAGTCTTCTCTTTATTTACGCTATTGAATGCATGAATGCATGATTGCATGAGGCCTCGACAGGACAACGCCCACCAGGATAATAAATAAAACATTTGATTGGCTGATAAATCTGTCAATTGAAAATATTCCTTAAAAAGGGGTGGAGCTCAGACTCAGCGTCAGTTTTGATTAGATAAACTTTGCGTTTGACTCTGTGAGTTTATGCGAATACATATTTTAATATTGTGTGGACAACAGTTTCCTGTTCCAAAACCGTTTGGACTAGTTCAGTGCAATTTGTGAACTGATCTTTCAAATGCACCCCTTTTTTTGCTGACTTAGATTGTTACTACTTTAGTGAGAACAGCAGTGAAGGTATGTTTCTACACTCCCACCTTATGACCATAAGATGTAGTATAATTCATGTAAAATAGCTGTTGTTACAAGAATACTTTGAAAATTACATCATTGAGTCAGCTATTAACTCATGCAGCGCCACTGTAATATTACTAAAAATAAGCATTCAAACAACACGAATGAATAAACACAGGAAGCAATAACAAACAATGAATCAGAATGTTCTCCATTAAATACCATTTCTCACTTTGCTGACAAAAAACCTGTGTGCCAAGCATATAAATGTGAATGTAAAATGTAAATCTAAGAAGATATGGCTCTCCCCAAATCTGACTTTTAAGAAGGCGGCAAGAGAAGACAATGTGAATGGAGGAAAAAGATGTTTCCCTGCCACCACAAGTGTTTGGAAGCTTTGACAGGCACATCTCACATGGGCTGACAGCTCTGTCAATAGCCCCAGGATGGCAGGTCTGATTGACAGCTAGCAGGTGGTGGCTGAATGGAGTTGTCAGGGCAACTGTCAATCAGCAGCATTGCCATGGAAACAAGGGAGGTAACACAGCTGCCCGTGGTGATCTATTGTTTTACCAGTCAAACACATGCATAGTGGAACACTTGCATTGCAGATCTCCAAAATGAATGTAATTGCTTAACACAGAGCGTCTATCAAATTAGACCAAGATGCAAAACATGCATAGTAATGTAAGGAACAAGGATACATTGCAAGCATGAAATACTCTCACTGTTTTCAGCTTCATTCATACTGCTAATTGCACCCAAGCAAAATCCAGGGCAGGTTTGTCATTCGAGCTTAAATTGATACTCCCCATCTGGCTCCATTAGATGTGTTAACTACACAACTAATTGCTGTGTAATTGCCTTTAATAACTGTTGCTTTGAGATGAGTATCAGATGTTTCAATTATGGGGTGAAATGGCCACTCTGAGGCACTATGGTTTGGTATAGCTGATATGTTGAGTCTAATGATGACACATCCACACTGAACTTCGGAGAGACTCTGACCCCTAAAACGGTGGATCAGCATGAGAGACCAGCTGGACATTATAGAGCTCGTGGGCCCAGAAGCGATTATTAGTGCGATCCTTATCAGTGACAGTTTCAGTAACACAGCTGCCCCAAGCTCTTGAGACAGTGGCATAAAATAGAAAGCACCATAGTGGCTCTGCATGTATTATTTACTGGCACACAAAATTATTTGACAACACTGACTCATGAATGAGAATTAAAGTATAGTTCTAGCAAAAATTACTCACCCTAATGTTGATCCAAACTTCTCTTCTGTGGAAAACAAAATGAGATGTTTAGTTGAAAATTTGTGCTTCTCTTTTTAGTAAAATGGATGTGAATGGTGATCAGAGGCTGTAAAATGTGATCCTGAACCACAAAACCAGTCATAAATAGCATGGATATATTTGTAGCAATAGCCAACATGTTGTATCATTGATTTTTCTTTTATGTCAAAAATCACTTGCATATTAAATAAAGATCATGTTCCATGAAGATATTTTGTAAATTTCCTACTGTAAATATATCACTTAATTTTTTATTAGTAATATGCATTGCTAAGAACTACATTTGGACAACTTTAAAGGTGATTTTTTTGCACCCTCAGATTTCAGATTTTCAAAAAGTTGTATAGCTGCCACATATTGTCCTAAGAAACCATACATCAATGGAAAGCTTATTTATTCAGCTTTCAGATGATGTATAAGTGTCCATTTCAAAAAATTTACCCCTGTGACTGGTTTTGTGGTCCAAGGTCACAAATAACAAACAAGCAATAACATACAGGCTTGAAACGTCATGATAGATTAAAGTTTAAAAAATGTTTTTAAGTAGCGAAAATGACCTGATCTTAAGAATTCTTTTTCTTTTGACTGTACTATTTCTTTAACACCCATTGAATACATTTCTATCCACCTTATTTTTGCCATAAGAGTGGGTGCGGCCGTTCGTAAGTTTTATGGGTGTGGCTTCCAGTCTCATGCATCAAGCTAGTTTTAGCTTCACAAACAGCTAGTTTTGTAGCTTGATACTGCAAACTGGTGTGTCTTACTATATTATTTAATGTATTATTTTAATTATGAAAACACTGGTTTGAAGTGCAAACACTTTTACCACTTACCGCACGTTGTTATTCTTCTGCTTAATAATGAACCGGAAGTCGCGCCCATAGGCTTACTTCCGCGTTGAAGAATACGGTGGATATAAATATCTCTCGTGACTTTCACAGCAGCCCTGCTAAATGACATCAAAAATCAACCCCAAGCCATTTTAAGCATTAAAATCGTGCTTGGAAAAATTTGATTTGAGTTGATCATTCAGTCGTTCTAGACAGAAATTAATTGAATGGACTGAGCTGCGTTCAGCCCAGCTGCTGACTCAGAACATGTCCACATCTAAATGTCAATGTGCTGATGGATAAGTCTGCAGTCAAACACTGGTGACTGATACCGGTGCAAACAAAGGCGTTAATGGAGGCAGTAGTCCTCAGTAGTACTCCATCCTTGCCTTTAAATGCCAGAAGTAATAATGGAGCACTCTGAGTCATCTTGTTTTTGGATTATTTGACACACTTGTTTGTTTCCAAGAAGGACGAACTACTTTTCTTGAAAGGCACATTGCGAACCTTGTAAATGACTGTGTGCCCACGATTGATTTATTGTAATATATTGCATTATTCAACACAAATACATAATCTAACATTGATGCTTACGTTGCCTTTGATTAACTTAACTCGAAGACGCCCTGTCATACATATAGAGAAATGTTTTAATTCGAAATAAACAAAAAATACTTACATAAAAACAGCAGATCTGACAAGCTCAAAGTTTTTGTTGGTAACATTCACTTCCATAGATTCAGCTGTTAAATGTCTGTATGTCTAAAGCTTGTTTTGCCTTTGATTTTTTTTTAAGGATAAAACCGTACAAGGCTTTAGCGCCCTCTTATGGTTTTAACCCAACAACACCACGATGAATAAAAACAGTTGCTTCATCACCAGAATCATAACTTTTTTGTTTCATGCCCAAAAATTAAGGTAAAATTTTACGTCTTGTGTAAAACCGAACTCAAATGAATAATATCCCAATTACGAGTTAAAACACTTGTACAGTCAAAATCATTTATTTTTTTTCCTTTTCAGTTACATCAACATTTTTTCCAGCAGTCAGCAAAGCCAAAATTCTGTAAACAATACAAAAAGGACATAACGGAGAGTCAGAGACAAAGTTCAGAAGGGATAAAAATGTGTTTTTCTTGTTTTGTTTTTTTTATGCTGACAGAAATTGTCAGCTATTTCATGACCACACAGGTCAAAGTTGCACATAAACGTCATGATTGACAAAAAGAGAATAAATTTTGACATGGCATTTAAAAAAAAAAAATCCACATCATAGACCATATCACAATGACAGTAGTCATGATGTTTCTAACACCATTTTGTTTGTTTTGAAAACATTATTCTGAAAGCATTTTCATTTTTTTCCCCCATTCTATTTTTAACTTTTATCTAAACTAATACACACGAAAGGTACCAAAATGTGCAGCTTGTTTGTAATTAAAGGCATAGCTCACACAAAAAAAGCGAATTAACCTCATGACGATCCAAACTTGTATGACTTTCTTCCGTGCAACAACAAAATCCAACTTTCTTTCTGTTCCACAGGGAAAAAAAATGTCAGAGGAAAGACATGAGGTGAGTAAATAATGACAGTTTTCTTTTTCTGGTGAACTATCCCTTTAAACAAACCATCTGCCATTTACAAAAAAGGGAAATCATTTATCATCTCTATGAATTACTCTTACTGAGCAAATAAATGACAGTATGACAGATGACAGTATAGAAGTAGCATGGAGGACAGAGAAAGAGGACAGTAGTGAGAAAGTCAGACTATAAGTGTTACTGTTGTACAAAACCGAATTCAAAAGTTGGGTGCTGATGAGACAAAATCTCATTTCTGATGCAAACGTGTAGCTTTAAACTTGGATATCCTCTTGGGTGGCTCCTGAGGAGCTTCGGGTCCCACCTCCTCTAGCTTCCTCTCCAGGATTGTGGGTAGGGCAGGAGGGGCGATGGTCAGATGTGGGATTGAGCAAGGCAGGGGATCCTTTTCAATCACTGTGCCTGTAAAAGCCTAAAACACAGACATTTAAATATTTAATGAGATTGTATAGACAGCAATGCAACTACCACATTCAAACTTGTTATTTTTGTTTTATTTTTTAACACAAAAAGTATTTTTGTAGCTTCATAAAATTATGGTTGAACCACTGATGTCACATGGACTATTTAACTATCTCTTGAGCCTTGAACTGGGCCAGTTGCTTTGCGGTCTATGAAGAGTAATCAAAAATATCTTAATTTGTGTTGCGAAGATGAACAAAAGTCTTACGGGATTGTAACGACATGAGGGTGAGTAATTAATGACAGAATTTTCATTTTTGGGTGTACTATCCCTTTAACAAACAGCAACATGTCTTCTGTACCTCAAAGCGTCCATTAGTGCGGGGGCTTGTTCCTGTAGGGCTTTCCTCTTCTGTAATGCCATCGCTGGTATCACTGTATGTGGCGTCGTCGTGGCTCCACGAGCGTCCAAAAGCTGCGCGGCGCTCTTCGAAGTCAGCTGTGCTGCTCTCGCTGGTGTCACTGCACACGCTGTTCTCACGGCTGCGGGACTTCAGAATTGATTTGCGTGGTATTGGCTCTCCATTCACCAAATCCACAAACACCCTACAAACAAACACTGTGTTAAAGCTGAACCTATAAAACACAAACAAGCAGTGGAACACATCAATAAATATAGATGAATGAGTAGGCTGTTACCTATAAATGTCTGCCGGGCTTGTGATCTTGTAGCTTTCGTGAGCAGAATGGCCGTTAGTTTTGCCACTTTTCTTTTTTCGCTTGGCTTGCGCCTTTTGTTCATTTCTTTCGCTGAATTTTAGAGTGGTGTTCTTTCCTGTATTTATCCTGACCTTCATAGGGAAAAGGGGAGATAAAAAGAAAGAATTATGCAAAATATTTCATTTTTAAGACAGACAGGAGGATTTCACTCTTATGTTCACAAAGGCTGATTTTTCAAATCAAAAACAATAAAAACTGTAATTTTGTGAAATTTCATTACATCTTTAACATTACAACACCACTGAATAAAAACAAACAAAACAAAAGACTTACAATTGCGAGTAATACAAAATCTCAATTCTGAGAAATGAAGTCAGAATTGTGAGATCCCAACTTTCTCAAATAGGAAATTGACTTTTTTCCTTCAGAATTGAATGATAAAAACTCACAATTGCGAGTTATAAAGGCAGAATAGCGAGATATAAACTTGCAATTCTGACTTTTTTTCCCCTCACAAATTAAAAGAGTTTGCACCTCACAATTGTGACTCTCACACCTGCAAATTTATATCACACAATACTGACTTTATAACTCACAACTGTAAATTTTGATCATGCAACACTGAGGAAAAAAAGTCAGAATTGTGAGTTTATATTTTGCAATTCTAGCTTGATTTGTCAGAATTGTGATATAAACTCACAAATGTGAGCTGTGAAGTCAGAAGAGCGGGATATAAACTCGCAATTCTGACTTTTTTTTTCTCACAAATTAAAAGTTTGTATCTCAGTTGTAAGGAAAAAAGTCAGAATTGCGAGTTTATATTTTGATAGTCTGACTTTATTCGCAATTGAGTTTATATCACACAATTTTGAAAAATCAAGTCAGAATTGTAAGATATAAACTCACGATTTGAACTTTTTTCCTCAGTACTGTGTGATATAAATTCACAATTGTGAGAAAGACACGACTGCTAGATACAAACTCACAATTCTGAGAATTCTCAGAATTGTGAGATAAATTTGCAGTTGCTAGTTATAAAGTCGGTACTGGTTGATATAAATTTGCATTTGCGAGAAAAAAGTCTGAATTGCGAGTTTATGTTCCGCTATTCTGACTTTATAATTCACAATTGTGAGTTTGTCATACAATTCTAAGAAACAGTCAGAATTACGATATAAAGTAGCATTTCTGACAAATAAAGTCACAATTCTGAAAAATAAAGTCAGAATTGCAAGATATACACTCACAATTCTTTTTTTAAAAAGACTTTTTTCCTCAGAATTGTGATATAATTTCACAACTGTGAGAAAGGAAGTCAGAATTGTGAGATATAAACTTGTATTTCCGACCTTTTTTCTCAGAATTGCGAGATATAAATTTGCAGTTGCAAGTTATAAAGTCAGTATTTGTGTGACATAAATTTGCAATAGTGAGGAAAGTCACAATTATGACTTTTTCCTCACAACTGTAAACTTGTATCATGCAGTACTGAGGTAAAAAAAAAAAAAAATCAGAATTGTGAGTTTATATCTTGCAATTCTGACCTTATTTTTCCCAATTGCGATTATTTCTCAGAATAGTAAGTTTATCTCTTGCAATTCTGACTTTTTCCTCACAACTGCGAATTTATATCACAATACTGATGAGTCTGAATTATGAGTTTATATCTTGCAATTCTGACTTTATTTTTCCCAGTCGTGACTTTATTTCTCAGATTTGCGAATTTATGTCACACAATACTGACTTTATGACTTGCAAAAATAAACATCTTTTGTATCACTATCTAAAAGAGGGTTTATGCAGCACTCGACTAACCTTTTTGAATTCCGCAGTATGAGAAAAGTAGATAGTTGGAAGACCATTGCCTGCTTCCTCATCACAATCTTCCTCCTCCTCATCCTCATGGTGCGAGCCATTAGTGCCGTTCATCTGACTCGTGATAGATGACGGTACCCAGCCATTTTCCTTCTGATGGCCATTAACCTGGACATCGCTGCCACCATCTGCTTCCTTCTCTTCCTCTGAGGAGGAAGTGGTGTCTTCTCCATTAGTGTCTGTGCTGTCCAATCTAGTATAACAGGAGGAAAAAATAGACCAAATCTATAAGCGTACTATTAAAAAGTTTGGCAACAGCTACTTTTTCTGTTTGTATATTGCATTTTCGATTTACCTAAAGATGTATGCATATGTGGTATGACAAACAGAGTTTCTACACTTTTAGATCAATAAATTTCTCATAACTTTTCTGAGAAGTTTGTGATTACTGGATAAGATTATTAGGTATTTGTTTAAAATAAAATTATATGTGACCCTGGACCACAAAATGAGTCATAAGGGTAAATATTTGACCCTTGATACATCTGAAAGCTGAAAAAATAAGCTTAGGATAGGACAATATTTGGCCGAGATACGACTATTTGAAAATCTGGAATCTGAGAGCGCAAAAAAAAAAAATAATAATAATAAAAACATTGAGAAAAATCTTTAAAGATGTCCAAATGAAGTTCTTAGCAATACATATTACTGATCAAAAATTAAGTTTTGATATATTTACAGTAGGAAATTTACAAAATATCTTAATGGAACATGATCTTTACTTAATATCCTAATGACTTTTTTCATAAAAAAAAAAAAATATATATCGATAATTTTGACCCGTACATTGTTTTGGCTATTGCATTAAATATACCCGTGCTACTTAAAACTGGTTTTGTGGTCCAGGGTCACATATAATTGGGATATCTGGGGTTGATTTCCATTTTAATGCTATACTTTATTTTAAACTTTAAACTGGAGGAGGTCTACCTTTTGTCTCATAGGAAACATTTATTAGCAGGTATCATTGGAGTTAGTAAAATGTTTTATTGTTTCTAAAATAAGTCTCTATGCTTACCTAGGCTACATTTACCTGATTTTAAAAATACAGTAAAACCAGTAAAAGTGTGAAATATTATTGCAATTTAAAATAACTCTTTTTTTATTTTAATATATTTTAAAAAGTAATTTATTCCTGTGATGCAAAGCTTAATTTTCAGCAGCCATTACTCCAGTCTTCAGTATCGCATGATTCTTCAGAAATCAGTAATATGTTGATTTGGTGCTCAAGATTCATTTCTTATGATTATCAATGTTGAAAACAGTTGTGGAGCTTAATATTTTTATCAGAAACGCAATATTTTACCGGTATCTCTCATCTTGAAGTTCCTCCTCACGTTCTAGTTCATCAAGTCGAGCCCACAGCTCCTCCTCTGACAGCACCCCTGTTTTTCTCTCTTCGTCATCTTCTTTCTTTTCCTCTTCCTCCTTCAGCTCCAACAAATACTCCTGCTTAGGCTTAGAGTTGGGTTTGTGGGCCAAACGATGTTTTCCTGTGGAAGCACAACAGGGAGTAAATGATCAACAGAAGATAAAAACAACCTGATAACACAAAAGCTAACCTGAAAAACTAGAATTACCTTTGGTAACTTCTTCTTCATTTATTACCTCTTCTCTAATGTCTACAAAATCTCCAGTATCCTGTTTAAAAAAAGTGTGGATGTGACTCTTTTTTTCCAGGAAGAAAGCATCAGTATAAGGTTTCCCACAGCAATGAGGTCATGGTTAGGACACTTACGCCAGTCAATTTTTCAAGATCATCTGTAAAGTCGGCTCTGTTCTGAAAGTTCTTCATCACTTTCTGTAAGTCATCCAGTGCATTTTGGACATCTGGAAAAATAACACATATCAGATCAAGCTGTATGGATCGCTCCAAATGGGTCAAGGGAAAATATTAATCAAATAGAAATGAACTCACGTTTCTTTCTGTGTTCCACAAGATCATTAGCTTGTTTGGCAGAACACTTCGCAAACCAGTTATCCCCGAGGAGCACGGTTAACTCATTAGTGTGAACTAGCTTTCCCGGCATGAAAGCCAAGGGACCGAACGGTACCTATCATGTTGAAAAAAACATGGCTTAAATCAGGGCTTAATGTAACAGTGTCACTTTCACATTCATCATTTTCAAATCTGTCAAGTAAAGGCCTGTTCACACCAAGAATATGTAATGATATAATGATAACTACACAAGTATCACAGCAATGTTCTATTAGTATAAACACGCACTGCAATTATGTTGCCTGTCACTTTAAATGCTCAAGCTCTGACTGGCTGCTTGTGGTGTGAACTTTCCTATTTTCATACAATGATAACTGTTGAATGAGTATTAAAACTTCATGGTTATAACTGTCGTCCTTGATGTAAACAGGTCTTAAAACAGGCTAAAACTGTGTGAATAATACTCTAATGATATCTTAATATTTTGTTGCTCAGGCATAGAAATTGTTTGTGTATCTAGATGTGAAGATTAATTTGGGTGCATCAGCAATTGAAAAGTGACACCCACCATAATATCATACGACAACTTGTCAGGCAAAGTCCTGAGGCGGTCTTGAAGAGATTCATAGTCATTTTCCACTTTTTTCCTGACAGTCACAGAGAAAAATGAATCACTTAAAAGAAAATTGTTGGTTTGTTGACATACAAGTTCTATTTTTGTCCTACCCACTGACAATCTTTTAAAAATACTGAAAAGGAACATAACAAAAGCCTGTCAAATCTTTTGTCATAACCATCAACATCTATATAGTGATTCACACTATAAATAGCATTTCAATTCCAAATTTAAACCTTTAACAATCAATAAACAACCAATGACAAGTTAACACAAAGGAATGAATAGTTATTTTCTGAGAAACACTGACATGATAGATTGATAATAATATTATGCATGTCTGAAAGAGTTGTTAAATTACACAAGGACACTCACCAGTGCTCAATTTGACTTCTGCAATCTTTCACCACCTGTTGTGGAAACAGAGACAATTTGTCATTTCATAAACACTGAGATTCCCGAAATGCCACAGACAACCAGTGACGATCTGCTAAACTATCTGTATTATTCTGGTAATGTGAATTATCCATTATAGAGAGCGAGATTGAAACAAATAAGGCATGTTTTTGGCAATGTTAATGTCAAAATAATTGTCTGTAGACTCACCAATAGATATGAAGTACTATTACACAACATGAAGCCTATTTCAAGTTCATTAGGGTTTTTTTGCACTGTGATTTCTTAATATTTACCCTCTATTTCACATTACGCTCACTTGCATACCTTTGAGGATTTTTTGGAACTCACGTTAACCTCATTCTCTCATTATTGAAACTGGGTAATGACAAGCCTCCTGTGTGTCTATGTATATGGGCCATTCTACAGAAGTCAGAGTTGGAAACATCTATTTGTCCTCTCCCCAAATGTGTCACTACTGAAACACAGTAATACAATTTAGTAATTTAATCAGAAGGGTTATATTGACAGTACAGTATTAAGATTTTGCTTGCATCTACATCATAAATATATTTTTGCTATTCGATTATTTTTTTCAGAGGTAAATCAATAATTATATTTTTAACAATATTTCAAGTGTAATTTATGAGATTTGTTGTATTTTGAATCCAGTTTTTCTTTGTAAAAAGGCAAAAAGATTTCAAAGTTAACGATTCATTAGTCTGAATATACCTTGAACCAAAGAATGTCATAACATCTTAAGTTGATAATTCAATATACTTTATTTTTGATAAAACATCCGAGTTTTGGTTGTGAGTGCATATTTTTGGTAGTGACAGTAATGTTTTGGTAGCGACCACATCACAATACAGAACTTGCATACTAAAACACTACTAAAACAAACTAAAATACAAAAAATAAAATTGTTTATTTTCCCCAAAAACAAGGATTATATGTTCCTTTTTGTCACTACCGAAACAATGATGAAATGTTTCGGTCGTGATTGTTACGGTAGTGACAATTTAAGGGAATAACACCCAAAAAAAAACGCAAAAGATTTCAGTGAAAAAAGTGACGACGTATTGTCAAGTATGGTGACCCATACTCAAAATTGGTCCTCTGCATTTAAACAATCATGAGTGCACACACACAGCAGTGAGATATGAAAACACACCCGGAGCAGTGGGCAGCCATTGCTCCAGCGACCAGGGAGCAATTGGGGGTTTGGTGCCTTGCAGGTGGAAAGAGCGCTGTTCATTCACAATCCCCACCTTCAATTCCTGCTGGTGCGGGAATTGAACCAGCGACCTTTGGGTTAGAAGCCCGACTCTCTAACCATTTGGTGAAACATTCACCAAATGTTTCAGTAGTGACAATTTTATATACTTTTGAACCTAGCTCAAAGATGCT
>JAHKKF010413772.1:0-11036 GCA_019740295.1 Labeo calbasu | reverse complement strand
TAAATGGAAAGTTCAACAGAACAACATTTATTTGAAATTAAAATTATCATCTGTGTTGAAAACAGTTTATATATATACATATATAGTATATATAGAATCTATTTATTTATTTATTTTATTTTATTTTTTTTTTTTACTTTCTTAGTTTTTTATATTTTTTGTGTTGCTTAATATTTTTTTTGGAAACACATATTTTTTAATATTAGTATATATATTATTTATTTATTTATTTATTTTTATTTATTTTATTTTTTTTTACAAAAGAACAACATTTATTTGAAATTGAAATCTATAACTTTATAAATGTCTTTACTGTCACTTTGTTATCAATTTAATGCATATTTACACAATAAAATCATCCTTTAAAAAAAAAAAAACACTTTCAGTGCATTTCTTTAATTTAAAATACATATTATGGAAGCACCACATGACATATTTTGGAGGCAAACACGGTTACCAGTTTGTGAATACATTTAATTTAATGTTTTATATTTTACATTTGTACAATATTTAAAGCATGCTAAAAATATGGTCATTAAAAAAAAAAATCTCACTACAGTCCCATCTGCCACTGGTCGACAAACAGACAGTTTTTCCCCAAACTCACAGCGTTGGTTGCGCCAATGAGATTTAACATCGAAGCTTAGTATGTAGCTGTTCTGAACATGAAAGCAATACAAAACAGCCAAAGTAAGAATCCATATGATTAATGATGGTTGTACACATTAAGCATGCCGCGTAAGCACAGTACATTAAGACCATCTGTTTAGTCCAAGATAGTTTGGCTTGGTCGATAAACCATGAATGACCAAAGAGCTGCTGTTCCTGATGAATTCAAGGAGTAAGTCTGACTCTCCCCTCTGTATCTCTAATGAGCACATAAAGTTAACCATAAAGGCCGTCTCATTGCTATTCATAGGAAAGAGCAAAGTCGGGGTATTACAGAGCCTTTTCCATTTAGTAAAAACACCACAATCTCTTGTTAGGGAATGACGCTCAAGCATACAAGAGCAATAACTGTATCCAGAGCACTAGACCATTGTGACCCTTTCACTGCGGTTGCCCTTGGAGACCTCGTTGTGTTAATGAATTGACCTGTTTGCGATGGGAATAGTGATGGGCCTCACCGATCACAAGTCGTTAGGAGTTTGACCTCTACGACCCCAGCGCATAACTCTCGTGCACAGCCATCAATAAAGACCATCAATCCATAAGATGCAGATTGACAGAGACTGTCAACACAAGTAACTGCCTGTATGTGCAGTTACTTGTGCTGGAAATCTTATTTTTACTACATTTTTGCAAACACATTTACCATCTGTAACTCATCTAATGTGGCAAGACTGCAGTTTAAAGGGAAAGTTCAAATAAACAAACAAACAGACAAAAAAGATAGAATAAAAATAGAATTCTGGCCAGTGTTGTTATTGTTAACCAAAACTAAACTGTTGAAAATTGGTTTTGGTAATTAAAATTATGATGAAAATTAATTAAATAAATAAATAACATAAACTAAACCTAAAAACCTAAAAAAAACAACAACTATAATCTATATTTATTTCTATCTAAATCTAAATATATCTAATAAATACATAAATAAATAATAATAATATCATATTAAAAAAAAAAAAAAATAGAACAAAATTCTGTCCAGTGTTGTCATCGTTAACTAAAACTAAACTGATGAAAATTGCTTTTTGGTCATTAAAATAATGATGAAAATAAATAAATAAATAAATGAACATTTTAAAAAATAACATTGCCTTGGCAACTAATCTGAAGTTCTAAAATTACTAAAGCTGAAATAAAATTAATTAAAGCTAGAAAAAAATCTCTATCTATCTATTTATCTATATTAAAAAAAAAAAAAAAATACAATTCTGTCCAGTGTTGTTATTGTTAATGAAAATTAAACTGCTGAAAATTGTTTTTGGTAGCTAAAATTATGATGAAAATTAAATAAATAAATAAATAAATAAATAACATAAACTTGACCTAAAAACCTAAAAAAAAAAAAAAAAAAAAAAAAACTATAATCTATATTTATTTATTTCTAAATATAAATATATCTAATAAATACATAAATAAATAATATAATATAATATATATATTTAAAAAAAAAAACTGTCCAGTGTTGTGATCGTTAACTAAAACTAAACTGCTGAAAATTGCTTTTTGGTAATTAAAATAAATAAATAAATACACAAACTAATCTGGCAACTAATCTGAAGTACTAAAACTACTAAATCTGAAATAAAATTAATTAAAGCTAAAATATACATATATATGAATGAAAAAATATATATTATAAAAAAAATATTAAATATAAAAAGGTAAATGATAGTAATATAAACAATAGTAAAATAACACTGATTTTTGTCATAATACATACATATCATTGCAAACCTGATCTGTATGAAACACAAAAGGAGAAATTTAAAGGAATGTCCTAGCTGCTCTTTTACATACAATGAAAGTAAATTGTCACAGAGGTTCTCAAGTTCCCTAACTGACCAAAAAGCCATAAATGTCATGCCATTATTCTAAGTTTCCTGAAGCCATATGATGGCTTTCTGTACGTAAAGTCTTTTTCTTAAATACGTCATATACATTTGAAGTCAGTCATGCCTCATTGGTTTTCACGTGTTGTCTTCTGAACAATCGTGATGCAAGTTTGAACATGTGCAAGCATGAGATTTAAGAATACTATAGCTTAAATGTTGCTCTGTTTCTCCTCGACAGACTTTGTGATTGATACAATGGTGTATTTTGTCAATTTCCAAGCTTGACATCCTCTGTTCTCACTTTCACTGTATAAAAAAAGAGCAGCAATGACATCTCCACAGATAAAACAAACTTGAGTTTAGCATGACATATAGAACTCGTCCTTCAATTTATAAGCACAGTTTACTGTACATCATGCATATATCAAATTTTACGAAGACTGAGAATGAGCTTGCATTTACAACCTAGTGCAAACATATTTATCCTTATATTTCAAATAACATGCTCCGGCTTCCTGCAGGCATACAGGGATCTGGTATCAGGCTACAGCAATTTAAGTCTCAAATGTCATATATCCCAGTCTACTGTGACACCGGATCAGTCCCAATTGAGAAACCATTTTCTAAGCCGAAAATGAACGATGCACCTTAAAAGTTCTCATATAACCTTGCTGTTTCAATACATGATACTCTGAGAGAAAGATTTTATAGCCTAAACATGGTGAGCTAGAAAATATTTTAATGCATTTTAAATGCATTTATGAGAACACTGACTGCGTTACAATAATTGCTTAAAATACAACGAGTGATATTTAAGAGATAATATACAGTCAGGCGCTCATTATTGCGACTCTGTATGGGGGAGGGGCATAACTATGATTTATATACGTAACTATGTAAATAAATGGACATTAAGTATTAGAGTTTTTGAAAGAATTTGAATTGTCTTTAGCTTTCAGTTAGCCTAAAGCTGTTGCTGCTTTTCACACAGCAGTGAAATATGCGGTTGAGCAGTCAGTCAGTCAGTCAGTATATAATGTATGAAAATATTTCAGTGTTTAATAACGCGATTAACCAGTCAAAACGAAGACTTTCATATTAAAACTGATTTTTATATCAAGGGAGAAAAAAATACGCATTTCTGACCACACTTTTGTACGTTGCCAAAGCTGCAATGTGAAATTAAATGTTAATACGTGAAGCAGCATATTACTAAAACAGTTAATTCGTTAATTACTTTCAATGCAAAAACTTTAACGTTGACAGTAAATATTCGTGAAAAGATTTCCTTAAAAAAATAATGTCTGCAAACATTATTTTATCAAGTATATGAGTCTTTGTAGCGCGTCTGCAGTGCAATGGTCTGCAGGGCTGTATATGGTACGCGATGTATGTGATGGCGTGTAATGCATATAACACGCTACACAAATCACACGATCAGTCTAATAACTGAATGGGAAAATCTACCGCACAGTTTGTTCAAATGACAAGTACAACAGTTGATCAGAGAGAAAATACCAAACATGCAAAGAAACAGCCTGGTAATGGTCTAAACTGTGTGTGTGAAGGGAAGAAATACCTTTTCACTGAGTCGCACGATCTGATTCATTTTTTCTTCATCTTGTAGGAGCTCCCGTAGTTCACTGCTATTGAGGACCCTGTACCCATCTGGGTAAGAGTTCACGTCCCTTTTCTGGGACATTCTTGTCCCCGTGAGGCGCACTAAACAAGTCCGTTTGCCAGCCATTTAACTTCCATTTTGCTCACGCTCGGCGCCAAATGTACATGAACACGGGAGTGGTGCTGGAGAAGCTCTCATCGGAATGAAGGCGCACCACTGACTGTTTGCGAAGACAATGCACGGAGAGACTATGGCATACGTTTACAGATTCCTCCAGTTCCGCATTCCACCGCCAGGAGGCGCTGCGCCGCTGCACTGACAACGTGCCATACATTACATACAAAATAGTACAGAAAACGGATACATACATACAAATAATACACTACAATAACTAAGACGAGTTCTCTTCGTGTTATGCACATAGACAAAGAAATTATTTTTCTCTTTAATTAACTCAATATTAATAAATATTTTTAAAGAAAAGTAAGAAAAAAATTCGAGAATTATCTTTGGCTTTCCGTTTAGCCTCAAGCTTCAGCTAGGAAAAATAGTCCATTACATCTATGAGGAAAAACAACGACAACAAGTGCAATTAAATTATTCATTTATATATCATTAATCTGTAACTTTATGTAGTCCGGGTATGTTGCTGTACACAATAGTGAAATGCTACTGGCATAATATAATAAATTAATTAATTTATATATATTTTACATTATAACTCTTTTATTAACTTAACATAAATATATGTTTATTTAAAAATAAATGAATAAATAAAAATTATTGAACATAAATCAGAATTATGCATTTTCCAAACCTGAAACGTTTATTTATTTACATTATGACTCTTTTATTGACTCTTTTATTATTTTTTTTTACATTATAACTCATTTATAACCATAAATAAATGTTTATTGCAAGAGAAAAAGGAAAAAAAAAAAAAAAAAGAAAAAGAAAAAAAAATGTGCAAGTTAAATTTTCCAAACATGAAATCTTTCAAGAACATCTGGGGAAGTATTTAAGTATAAGTAATAAATAAATAAGTAAATAAATAAAAACAGAAATAATTAAATTAATTGAAATAGAGCAATGAATACATAAATTAATAAATAAATAAATAAAAAAAAAAACTAAATGAACAACGGCTATTAAATGAAATATAATACGTTTAAGACATTTTTTACTATAAAATAAATATTTAATATTATATATTAAATATAATAATTATATATTAATAATTTGTATTTTATTTATATATTCAGTTTCAAAGGGCTGAGCTGGTTGTTTTACACAAATTACAGTAAATTATCTAATTATGGTCATTATCACAACCCAGAGTAGCTTGTGTAGAAAATATTTTATTGTAATTTTTTTTTTTGCTGAATTAATAAATGCAAAATATTTAAATAAGTTATTTAACATCTTTTTAGTATGTTTAATATTTTTAATAATTTCATTTCTTTTTTTTTTTTTTTTTAGTTGTTTTTTTTTAATCGATGAGCCAGGGGAAAGAAAACCTAATTATAATCTAAATAAAGCAATATAAAAAAGGATAATAAATTATAAATGAAAAAAACCATAATAATAAAGCAGATAATAGAAAATCAAGTAAGCCAAAAAGAAAGAAAGAATTAATACATACATACATACATACATACATACATACGTAAATACATACATACTAAGTAATTGTTTTACAGGGGAATCCCGAAAAGGGCACAAGAAGTTTGTGTTTTACTCGCCTTAGTATTTTCCAATACAGAGAGCGTTTTAAAATATTGTTGCAACTGTCTAACAAACGCCTTAAATGTGGCTATTATTGGAGAATTTATACTTGTCTCTTCCATTCAGTGTGCTACAGAATTGCGGGCTAACGTAACAACGCGCCTTAATAAACTACAAATCCCGCGATGCAATAGGAAAGTTGTAGTAGTGTAGAGTGATCCTATTGGTGGATTTCTATGACGACTTTATTCTGTGACAACACAGAAAAACATGGCGTCGTTCGCGGGAGATCGCTGGAGGGAAGCACTGAAGAACCACGATATCTTCTCTGAATTAAAAGAAAGGCTTCATTTAGAGCCTCAGGGGACTAGCAAAAGAATAGCCAAGAACCTTACGTTCTGTTTGAACGGTGACCTGTTTATATGGGATAGTGTTGAGAGCGTGTTTTACACCACAAACCTGCGACAGCTGAACACTGACGGAGACACAGACACTTCAAAATATCAGGTCAGTGACTTTAAATTGTGTTTTTCCGGTATAGTTATTCCGCCGACTATGTGTAAATAGTTACCGATGTCTTGTTACTCTCCCTAGACTCTGCTGTGCATAAACCCGCCACTCTTTGAGGTGTGTCAGGTGCTCGTTAGCCCTACGCAGTATCATGTGGCTCTCATCGGTCAGCGTGGGGCGACTATACTGGAACTGCCTCAACGCTGGGGCAAGAGGTCAGAGTTTGAGGGTGGACGCATTCAGATCAACTGCAAGTGAGTACGCTTCAGGTTTAGGAGAGCTGCATTATTCCTCCGTGCTGCCTTTCGTGTTCTTTAGTGTTATATGTTTTCTTTTTCACAGAACGATTCCAGTGGCTGAACGTTTCTTCACCAGCTCTGCCTCTGTGACACTACGACAGGCTGCTTGGTATCCCAGTGAAACTGAGGAGCCTCATCTGGTTTTACTGACCTCAGATAACACCATCAGGTATCTGAAAAAAATTACTGGAAGAGGTGTTAAAGATATAGTTTAAAAATATAGTTAAAAAAAATCTGGCTTCATTTACTCATTCTTGTGTCTTTCCAAATTCACAAGAAGTTTTGAAACACGATTTAGGATATTTTAAATGAAATCTGGGAGGTTTGTGTTCCGTTCCTCCAAGTCCAGGCAACCAAATCTTAAAAGATCCAAGCAAGGTTATAAAGGCATCATAAAACAAATCCATGAATCAAGCATTTTTATATAGTGAACAGATTTAATTTAGGCTTTGATTTATATCAAAATAATGATGTACATATGGATAAAGCGTATATTGAGCAAGCTTAGAACCTAGTCAATTCCCTGGACAGCTACGTTTAGAGAATTATTGATGTATTGTGTTCTCTTCATTTTATTACATACGTTTTCTTCACTTGGTCTTAAATTTACCCTCATAAAACCTGCAGAAAATACTAGTTTTACAACATTTTTATAACGTTTTCAGATATTTTAAGTTTTGAGTTGTGGTTACATAGACCAGACATAAGGGTTAGTACATGATGACAGAATTTTCATTTTTGAGTGAATTAGCCCTATGTCTCTCTGTACAATAAAATTACTGTTTTGATTGTACTGGGTTGTACAAAACATTTATTTTTTTTCCAGGTTTTATAATCTTAAGGAGCCGCAGTCCCCCGCCAAAGTTTTATCTGTGTCTCAGGTAGACGAGGAAAGCATTGTCCATACAAGAGGGTGAGTTATTAGTTATTAAAAGGGTATATTATTCTTTTTATTAGATAGTATTGCTAGAAGCTATCTGTATTCTGCTTAGATCTAAAAATGAGGTGTTAAGGTATAAATTACCTGGTATATATTGGCAAAATAAATTGTGTGGTTGTGATGCTGGGGTAAAGGAGTCACTCTTTTCTGTAGACGTTCCTATGCAGCATCTCTGGGGGAGACGGCTGTGGCGTTTGACTTCGGACCGCTGGCGGATTCTCCTCATCTGAGCAGACTGCGTGTGAAGGGAGAGCTGCTGGTGTATCCACTGTACATACTGTATGGGAATGGAGAGACGTTTTTGAGCTATATTTCTCTTACACACAGGTAACAAATCACTGACTGCCATGATGCAATGACAATATTCAATATTAACAAAAAAGGTGAAAATCTAAATTATATAAATTTGTACAACTGCCATACAATATTATAATCTATATGGGTGAATCTAAATTCAGTTTAAATACAAAAGATGGATGTGTTGTGTGTGTTTATGTGTATGTGTATTTATTTATTCATTCATACACACACATATATCAGACCCTGGACCACAAAACGGTCATAAGGGTAAATTTTAAAAATTAAGATTTAAAATAAATAAGAATAAATAAGCTTTCTATCAATGTATGGTTTGTTAGGACAGGACAAAAAAAAAATATCACCTTTAAAGTTGTCCAAATAAAGTTCTTAGCAATGCATATTACTACTCAAAAATTAAGTTTTGGTATATATACAGTAGAAAATGTACAAAAAATCTTCATGGAACATGATCTTTACGTAATATCCTAATGATTTTTGGCATACGAGAAAAATCGATCATTTTGACCCATACAATGTATTGTTGACTATTGCTACAAATGTACCCATGCTACTTAACACTGGTTTTATGGTCCAGGGTCACATACATTGCCTAAAGTAAGCCTATTTTAAGGTTTATAGTGTTTATATTGTTAATTAAGACTATTTAATGTTGTCTAAAATAATATTAACTAAAATAAAATTACATATATTAGTTACAAAATTTAAACTTTTGCCTTGGCAAATAATTGAAATAAAATAATTAATTTTTAAATTACTAAAAATAAAACTAAATGTATATTAAAGCTAAACAGAAATAAAAAATAATGAAATAATTAAACTGCCAAGCACAAATAAAATTACAAAACTTGATTTGAAAACTGAAAAAATAAAGCTCATTCAAAGTATATAAAATACTAAATGTATAAAAATAAGTTTGCATATTTTGTATTTTGACATTATTTTCATGACAGTTACGGAAACTTATCTTAATTTTGAATATACGTTATATATTTATTGTACTGACTTTAATGCTAATAGAATAAAAAAAAAAGTTAAATGTGTGTGCACATTACAGTAATGAGATGTGAAGTAAAATGTGTTATATATTTGTAATGTTTGTAAATGTATAATGAATATTTTTCCTGATGTTAACACAGATGCACAAATTTTAGTTCCTTGTCACAATTAGTTCTTTTTTTAATGTGAAACCTGTCAGAAAGCTGCTTCATTTATCTCTTATTTTTCTTAGTGTCAGTAACGTATGGAAGCCAGTGGGCCCGTTACCCATGTATCCTGCAGCAGAAGATAACTACGGCTATGACGCGTGTGCTGTGCTCTGCCTGCCTTGTGTACCAAACATCCTGGTTATTGCCACTGAATCAGGAATGCTGTACCACTGTGTGGTGCTTGAGGCAGAGGAAGAGGAGGATGGCGGAGTAAGACAGACAGAATTCAGTCAATCCATCTTACAAATCACCAATTGCAGCTTGTCCAGTGTGAGAAATGTTGAGTTCTTGTGTTTCTCTGCCTTCAGGCTGTAGAGAGATGGTCCAGAGGCTCAGAGACAGTACCTTCACTTTATGTGTTTGAGTGTGTGGAGCTGGAACTGACGCTCAAAGTGGCTGCTGGGGAGGAGGAGGAGATTACAGAGTCAGATTTCACCTGTCCAATCAGATTACACCGAGGTCAGGAGGTCACACAGAGGCTGCATACTAATTTTAATACTTATGTTACACCGTAATGTTATGTGCTTTGCTGGTGATGAGAATCAGATTGCTTTTGAATATGTAGTAGTGTGTCAGAAAACTATTTTGACACCACAAACCTCTTTGCATACTGTCTGGGTTTGGAAGTAATCATTAGCATCTAGCTAAATTCTGCCTGGCTGTTAGCTTCTGTGGCAGCTTTGGCCTCACATTTCCTGTGTATGCTAAAAATATTTTTATAGAACTCCAGTAAGATGTCATGGATAGTAGTCGGCCAGCATTTAAAAATCCACCGAAAACAGTGTACAATTTCAGGAAACTTTGGCATACTTGGAAAAATCCAAAAATTTTAAATCATCAAGTTTTTGAAATACATTTGCACTATTACTCATCATAAATGCATCAAATTTATTATCAGTTACAGTAAACTCATTTGTAAAGTTACAAGTGACTGTACGTCATGATGCTTCATTAAAGGTTTCTTAATTTTGAGAAAGGTTTCTCAAATCCAGTCAGCACATTAGATTTTAGATCTTCTTTAGGATCATGTAACAGATTTTTAGTGTACTAGGTTGCTGTGTAAAAATATGTATTCAAAATATTTCACTCAGATGTTACCATTGTGAAAAGAAGCATTTTTCCTCCCAAAACAGTGTTACTGATTTCAGATTACTGATTACAGTAAAAAAAAAAAACTGTTTTCATTTTTAATATAGATCTTAAAATGTCATTTATTTCTGTGATGCAAAGCTGAATTTTCAGCATCATTACTTCAGTCTTCAGTGTCACATGATCCTTCAGAAATGGTTCTTATTTGCTGCTCAAGAAACATTTTCTTCTTATACTTGATGTTGGTGAATAAAAGTATTAATTTCTGTCAAAACCCTTTTGTTTCAGACCCTCTGTGTCAGCACAGGTACCATTGCACCCATGAGGCCGGTGTACACAGTGTTGGACTCACCTGGTTCAAAAAACTACACAAGTTTTTGGAGTCTGGTGAGTACATTTTTTATTTAAATCAGTTAAAGGGATAGTTCACCCAAAAATGAAAATTCGGTCATTACTCACCCTCATGTCGTTCCAAACCGGTAAGACATTTGTTCATCTTTGCAACACAAATTTAGATATTTTTGATGAAATCCGAGAGCTTTCTTGACCCTGCAGAGACAGCAATGCAACTGACACGTTCAGGGCCTAGAAAGGTAGTAAGGACATCATTAAAATAGTTCATGTGACATCAGTGGTTCAACCGTAATGTTTTGAAGCTACGAGAATACTTTTTGTGCAAAGAAAACAAAAATAACAACTTTATTCAACAATTTCTTCTCTTTGGAATGACTTGAGAGTAGGGCTGTGCAAATAATCGCATGCGATTATGATGCGCATCTCTTCAGTAATGCCGGTTCCGTGATTAGTCGTAAATTTCCATCA
>JAHKKF010413715.1:0-14263 GCA_019740295.1 Labeo calbasu | reverse complement strand
TGTATTTGTGACATAATTTACCTTTGTCTATGTATGAGCATGTTTTTAAATATTCATATAGGATTTCCAAGGGATGTGAGAGGCATTCGACACTACATTATTGATAAGTTGGAGACGCACAGTGAGGCTTGGCCACCTGCTTGCCCACCTTTAGAAACAACTAGGTTAGAGTACTCAATTTTCAACTTGTATTTAAAAGCAAATCTTTATTATAGTTTGCATTTTAAATCTTAAAAGTCTGGATGTCATCTTTTATCATCTGTTTGCTGATTTAGCAGTTCTGTAATGTAGATAATGCTTGCTTGTAACGGTCAGTGAGCATGTTGGTTTTGTTTGCTTTTAGTAAAAGCTGCTGTGCAAAAGGTCTCTCAAATAGGGAAGGAAAAGGACACACCATAAACCTGATTCGTATCTTTCTTGTTTCTCTATTTTGTTGACATCTGTCAAATCATTGCAGGAAATGAAGAAAAAAACAACAACAACCTTTTTTGTCTGCTGAGTGCCACAAAAGCACAGAAATGTCAGAAATAAATTAGACGGGACTTTTTATTTCAGATTTTAAAAAATTAATTAAAAAAATAAATTGAATCATAGAGTTAGCATCATAGTTAAAGTATGTTTTAGATCAAGGCTCAAGACTTGCTTTTATTAATCAGTCTAGGATAGGAGTAAACTAGAGTCAGACTCTCTGCTCATCATCTTTACTTATTTGAATCTTATCTTTTTTTCTCTCCACAGTGAGGCAGAGATAGACAGTTTCTTTCAGACCAACAATGTGAAGCACCTCGCCCTTGTGTTTGAGAGTAAAGACTCCTACGTGGGGAGAGAGGTGAGATCAGTTCACACAAGGATGATTTAAAGGAATATTTCAGACAAAAATGAAAATGTAACTTATTCAACATGTTGTTCCAAACCCGAATTCCTCTCATGGAAGACAAAACAAAAGATTCAGATTAATTTATCCTCTTTTTTTCCCCCCCATGCATTTTCAGGCTTCAAAGATATGCTTTTTTTAAGCAAAGACATAAAAAATACACAATACCTTTGGGATTTGTCTGTACAAAATGTACATTTTAGATGTATGTTCTATCTTTTTTTTCTCTTTACATGACATTGATATTTTTTTTTCCATTTTATTTAGGTGACATTGGATTTGTTGCAGTATGAAAACATAACTGTGCGCAGGGTTTTGGACACAGAGACGAGTTTGGTGTCCAGGTTTGCTGTGACTGTTTTTCCTTCCTGCTACCTGTACAGCTCATCCGGAAGTATCTCTAGACTGAAAGTGTAAGTGCTCCATTTCTTTCAGACTTTGTAAGGTCCACCCAGTTGGTGCAATGAAGGTATCCGATGGTGGCTGAAGATTTCAGACATGCTCTGTCTTTTCTGTGCTCAAAGTATTTTAATTTCAATTCAATTCTAATCTGACTCAATTTTATTCATGACTTTGAACTGAAGTTGAAATGCAAATTGGTTGTTTGTCCCTTTCTAATTATAATTATTCTGAAACTTGATTATTCTAGTTAACCCTTTACTTTATATTTTACTCATTCATTGGGAATCTACTTCGCTCAAAGTCTCTCAAGTAGACCATGACATCTGATCGTTAGTCAGAGGTTATGACTAATTCTATTAAATAGGCCACCCATACTTGCCATTCTTTAAATAGTAGTTCTGTTTAGTCCCCTACAGTCATCTATGTACAACTTACTAGAACGGTGTTATATATTTTGCTGACGTGTGTACTTACTTTATCCCACATGTTTTCAACAATGTTTAAATCCAGAGAAATGAGCTATTTTAAATACCATAACAGAACGTGTCATTGCGTCAGCTGCCAATGACGTCATACACCCTAGTTTTGTTTTTCGGTTTTGTTTTGTGGAAAACATGGAAACCCCAAAGACACTTTAATATGTTATGCATTTTATTAGACCGGTGACGAACGCACAGAGTAGCATTATAACAAAACTTTCAACACACTCAAATGTATCTAGTATGATAAAACAGTGCTACATCACACATGCGTGACCAGAAGAAGAGGAAGCGGTCGAGTATGGCATAATAAAAGCTCCTTATGAGCCGTGTATTGCACTCATAATTCATTAGCAGTCGCTCCAGCATCCTCGTTTTACTTCTACGACTTTCAGCCCCACTCTGCTTCATACTACAAACATTAGCTCATCCATGGACATGATTTCTGCCCGAGTCCCAATGAATTGCATCAGCTGTGGGGATGAAGACTACAACTCCCATGATTCCACACTCAAACACTGTCATCAGACTATGCCTTTGTTTCTTGTTTGTTTTGAATATGTACCCTCTAGTGGCGAAAACTTGCATATTGTGCCTTTAAAGCTCCAACAATAGTCAGAGGTTATGCTAGTACTATTTGTCTGTCCCCCAATAGTTATATAACTACTTACAACTTGAAAATCAAAGGTTATGCTTGTACTGTTTATCTAGCCCCTTATAGTTAATATAATTATGTACAACTTGAACAAAGCTGAGACAATAACCAGCGTTTATGACTAGTACTATGACTAGCCCACAAAATTGAATGCAGCTGCATTCAGCTTAACTAGCAGTTGGTCAGAAATCTAGCATCCCATCTGATGTCCCTATATAACCTGAGATCTAAATGTGACCCTGGACAACAAAACCAGTCTTTGTTGAGAGTATATTGAATAAATAAGCTTTCCATTGATGTGTGGTTTGTTATGATAGGACAATATTTGGACGAGATACAACTCTTTGAAAATCTGGAATCTGAGGGTACAAAAAATCAAAATATTGAGAAAATTGCCTATAAAGTGAAGTCAAATGAAGTCCTTAGCAATGCTCATTACTAATCAAGTTTTGATCTATTTATGGAAAGAAATGTACGAAGTAGCAAAATATCTTCATGGAGCACGATCTTTACTTAATATTCTAATGATTTTTGGCATAAAAGATCATTTTGACCCATACAATGTATTGTTGTCTATTGCTACAAATATACCCGTTCTACCATTCTATCTATCATTCTATCTCTTTTTCTCAAAATTGCTTGAAATTTGAAGTCAGAGTTGTGAGATATAAAGTCAGAACTGAGGGATATAAACTCACAATTCTGTCTTTTTCTAATAATTGTGAGATACAAACTTGCAATTGTTAAGTTATTGTTAAAAAAGTTAAAAAGTCCAATTCTGATATTTTCTCAGAATTGCTATTTTTATATCTCCTAATTCTCACTTAATAACTCACAACTGCGTGTTATAGTCAATACTGCGAGATATAAACTCACAATTCTGAGAAAAAAGTCACTTGTCATTGTGAGATATAAACTAAAAATTCTGACTTTTTTCTCATAATTGCAAGTTTGTATTTTGCAGGTGTTACCTTTTTTTGTCAGAATTGTGAGTTTATAAAAAGTCAGAATTGCAAGTTGGAAAAAATTGCGAGATGTAACCTTGCAATTGCAAAAAAAAAGGCCAGAGTTGTGAAATAAAGAGTCACAATTACCTTTTTTTTATGTATTCAGAGGTGGAAAGACAATAGGAAAGGGGGCACCCTCTACAGTAAGCAAAATATCTCTAAACTCTTCTTTATTACCTTTATTATCTTTATTACCTTTTTGTCTACTTCTTGTAAGGTTCAGACTATTGTACTGTACCAGCTGCATTGAGAAATTTCAAATGATACCAAACATGTATGCAAAACATTATGTTTTGCGATCGATCCTTCTGAGTAAACTGCTTGAAAGGAAGGATGAGTGAAGGGAAGGAAGTGGGGGAAAAGGAACAAATATATAGGTGAGAAAAAAAGCTTTCCCGTATCTTCTCCATTGAGACTTGGAAACCGATGCCTGTGTGTTAATACACTGTGTTTGTATTGTCTGTCTCAGGAGATCAAAGTGTCTGAGGTTCTTCCAGCCTTAAAATGATCATACTAAAGTACTGAATATAAGGGTGCTATTACTTTTGACCAGGCTTAAGGTCTTGACCTGATGTTTGATGAAATCTTAAAGACTTGTATTGGAGGGACCAAAATTGCATTCTTCACCTTTAGTCTCTCTTTCATAGTGCATTAGCTTGAGCTAGAGCCGAGGCGCTTTACTCTTAGATTCTTATAATTAAGCGTTTAGCATTTGCCTGATCCCATCTCCTCAGTTTTATGATCATTAGCCATTGCAGGAAGAATCCTGCAACATCTGGCCATGTTAATGAGACAACAGAATTTTAATACATGCAATTATTCAAGATCACAGAGCTTTCATAATCATTTCTAACCAGGAGCATAAATCAGAGGTTTGCTCGCTTTGTTATGCTTATTTGAGAAAAATAACTTGGCATGGGTGTGGGGCCCTTTAGATGACAAATGCAAAAGAGAAATGATTTATGGTTGGTTTATGTTGTTTCCGTCCTCCTTGATGGTGTGCGTGTGTGTGTTGAGGGGGGTTTTAATCTTCTACGCCGAAACAATGGTGCTCCTTTTCCGCATTTCACCTGCCAAGCAGTCCCTGCTCTGCAGAGCAACAGATGGCGTCCCGTCAGGTCTGAATGCGTGATTGATCTCATGTAACATGCACAAAAACATAAACACACGCGCTATCTCCACCATCTCAGGTCCTTGTGGTCTCAGAAGCGTGCCGTCAGACCCTGGGGACCTCAGGGTTCGCCCCATCTCTCCTCTGAGGGTTGATTGAAGCCTGGGTAGATGAGGGAGTGTGTGTCCTCCTGTGCTGGAGACACAGGAATGCACAGTGGTGTTTATTGTTTGATTGCCAGGGTTAGTGAAGAGGGTAATGATCAGTAATGACATCTCATCAGCACACCACACCCACCATCTGTTCATCTGAGGAAGAAAGGTAAATAGATGATAGTAGTGGAAAACGGGAGAAGAGAGACATGGGAGGAAACTCACTTTTTTTTTTTTTTTTTTTAGCAGCCATAAGCACAACGCTTTGTGCAATTATTTTACGGTGCATTAAGAGCCGGGGGGTGAAAACTTTTTGAATTTGAAGATCACAGTAAATGTAACTTAATTTGTCATCTGGGGAACGTAAATAGCTTCTGAAGGGCAGTAATAAATGGGGAAAAAAATATGAAATTTAGGCAAAATAAGAAAATGTACACATTCTCATTCTGTTCAGAAGTCTTCACCCCCGGCTCTTAATGCATCGTTTTACATCCTGGACCATCAGTGAGCATTTGAACCTTTCTCAATAGTCGCATATGAGCCCTTCAGTTGTTCTCAGTGTGAAAAGATGGATCTAAAAATCATACAGTCATTGTTGGAAAGGGTTCAGATACATAAAAATGCTAAAAAACTAACGAATCTGTGCGACCTTAAAGCCATTTTCTGAAGAAAAGCAGGCAGTTTAACTGTTCAGGACAAACAAGGGACACATGAGCAACTGTCACTAAACAAAAAAAAAAACACAGCTGTGGATCATTCAGGTAACAACACGGTATTAAGAATCAAGTGTTTGTAAACTTTTGAACAGAGCCATTTTTTGTCTTGTGGACTATATGTAAATGTCTTTCATGTGAAATGTCTAACCCAGGTCAGTACTAAATAGAAAATAACATACATTTTATATGATCCTTCTTATTTTGGTAAAATAATCAACGTTTTGTAGATTCTGCAAGTGTATGTAAATTTTTGACTTAAACTGTAAGAACTTGGCGTATATATTAATGTCTCCAGTCACGAATTACATGTTTTCCCTCAGTTCCTGTCTATAACTCTTCCAGCTCTAACTCTAAAGCTGCGTCCAAATTCACATACTATCAAAGTATTTGATAAAGAATGTATTTCTTGACCCGTTATGTTCTGTAAATATGCATGTACTTTGAATTCAATCCAGACATGTTACATCTGCCAAGTTAGATGCACTAGGTCATATTTCATCTACCCTTTTATAACTACTGTGTATTCTGACATACTGCTTTTGCATAATATATAGTAGGGAAGTTGGTATATTTGCATGTAGAGTGACTGTCTCTACACTAATTCTGACTCTAATCCAGCCCTGAACCTTAACCCTAACTCTTCTTTTAATTCCTACCCCAAACTCTACTGATTCAACAAGCAGCAGCTCTATAAACATGGACTTTGAGCTCTTCTGGAGGCTGGCATACATGACATCTACTCCACATTCTTTTGTCACAAGTTGATACATATTTAAGGTCATGTTTAGTGGTTGTGAGGCCCTCACTCCTTTTTGTCGTCCTCTCTTAGACTCAGTGAAGCTCGAATCTTTTACTCATACGCCCTCCAGAGGTTGCCAGGGGTAGTGCGGACAGGCAAACCCCAGATTCCCATCACTGATCTTATCAAGAACTCAACTCTACAGGAATGGAAGCGCTTTAACAAGTTAGTGAACACAAACTGATATAATTTTCTTGTCACATTTAGATTTATTTTACATATTAATGCATCATTTAAATTCAAACAGTAAAGCAAGGCGCAAGGTCATGGGTTCGATTCCAAGGAAATGCAAGAAATTATAGGATACATAGAAGATATAAGCATCTACCAAATGCATAAATGTAAATGCAAGTTATGTAACAAGTATTTACATAATATAAATGCACTGAAATGTTAGCGGATTCCAATTTTGCAAACATCTTTAATAAGTCTTATTACACTTAACAAATTGAATATTCAAATATGGCCATACTTGAACATTTATCCGTCAAAGTTTGTCAAATTTGTGCTATAAAATGTAATGTTTTTTACGATGATTATCTATTATAGCCTTGTCTTGTTTACTGAATCATGTGGACACCTTCAGCTTTGTCTCTCATGATTTCAGTGGTGCATTGTTATAATCCTACATATATTTTTGTGCATATTCATATAGGACGCGTGTGTATATGTCTGATTTGGAATCTGCGCTGCATTACTCTCTGCGTGTAGAGCTGTCTGGACACGTCAGCATCAGTGGAGACGATCTGATTGCACTCAAAAAGTACATAAATGTACTGGCTAAGGTGAGTCACATCAATACACACATATTAAATATCCACTTTAATTTTTTTAATATCATGGCATCTGTATCAGCCTAGTTAGTTCACAGAACAAACCACTAGAGGGAGATGCACTGAACATTTCAACCCAAGATGTGTTTTTGTCAACCCTTAATGTAGAGATTTTCAGTGTTTGTGGTCTTGAATGATTGTAGAGATCAGTCAGATTTTAGAAAGTACAACAAATGGGTGTTTCAGGGTGAAAATATATCAAGACTTGTGGCAGACATGGTACAGCAGTTGAAATATTGCTGAAAATATTTACACAGCAGCATGTTACAAAATACAGCTGAAATATTTAAACAGAATGTGTATATGTGTGTATATATGGGCCATTCTACAGAATTGGTGCAAGCTGCTGTCCCACAACCGAAAAACACATTTAAAATTGTTTACTAAAATCCTTCTATTATCTGTTGAAACCCACAATAATATTTAAAATATTAGTAAACTTGATATATTTAAAATCATCATTTATTGGGTACTTTTAACTGGGAAGTGGCTGTCCCGAATCCTAACCCCTGAATTTTAACTTATGAAAATTATATTTAAATAATTTTGGTCTTTTTTTTTTTTTTTTTTCATTGTCCAAATATCTTTTGGATTCTTTAAAAAAAAAAAAGTAAGGTTAAAATTTTTTTAAAATATTTTCTTAAATTATGAAACGTTATGAAAAAAACGTATCCTGCATTTTTATGTCATTACGGAAATAGTGTATGTTTTTGTCTATTGGCTGAGACTGATTTTAACTTCACCCCTATATTTATGATCAGGAAATATTCCTGTGTCCCTCTCTCATAGATACAAGGTGTGAGTAGATGGGTCCAATCATTTTGAGGTAAATGTGTTCAAATGTCTGAAAAAGTCGGCGTGTACTGTAATTTTAAGAAATGTCACTACCGAACACCTTTTTACTGCAATTAAGCACTTTTTTTTTGGGAGTTACTCCATAACATTTAGTCTTTATATGTGTACCGCTGTTCAGAACTGTGCTAGCTAACGTGCTGATTAGCATCTTTGAGCTAGGTTCAAAAGTACCTAGAATTGTCACTATTAAAACGTTTTGATGTGACATCTTTGGTGTTATCCCATAAAATTGTCACTACCGAAGCAGTCCTGACCAAAACATGTCATGGTGACAAAAGGGAGCACATAGTCTTCATATTTGGGGGAAATTAACACAATTTTATGAATAAATAATAAGTTCTAAATTTTTTGGGGGGGGGAATTTTAGTATGTTTTAGTAGTGTTTTATGTGATGTGGTCGCTACCAAAGCATTGCTGTCACTTCCTAAACACTGGATGTTTTGTCAAAAATAAGTGTACTGAATTATCAACTAAGATGGTATGATATTTTTTGGTTTATTTTATATTCAAACTAATTAATCCTTAACTTTGAAATCAATATGATCAAATTTTTGCATTTTATAAAGAAAAATTGTATTCAAAACACAATTCACCTCTGAAACATTGTAATAAAATAGCAAAAAAAAAAAAATTACAATATTTACTCTTCTAATTAAATTATTATTATTATTATTATTATTATTATTATTATTATTATTATTTTTGAGTTTCACTCGATTCTCTATTCTCTGTGTTCTTTACTGATCCGTTCTGTACTAGATCAGACGCGTGCCACGGATCTCTTTGATGAGGTCTGAGACAATGACCTTTCGCTGGCTTTGCGTCCGTCCAGCGTAGCACTGCCAATCTCACTGATTATTTAGGGCTCTCTGGGGAAGGTCTACACAGATGCCTGGAGGAGTGGCAGGGGCCCTGGGCAGGCCTCCCATTAACTGTGGTTAGTTCTGTCAATATTCCCGGCTCCCTCTGGTATTCCAGCCTTAGCCGGGCCTCTTCAGAGTGTCCTTGCTGTTTTTGGCTTGCTCTTTTGAGCTGCCTTGTTAAACAGACACGCCGGCTGCATTAATTGACACTCTGTGAAGAGGAAGTGTTTAACCCCACTAAAGCAAAGCATGGAGAGATTAATGGTGGCACGGAGAAACAAGCACATTCACACACACACAAACACCCTCTCAGTGTTTTGAGCTGAAGATCTGTACAGTGGCTTGCATGCTAAACACAGTTAGTTTGCTTACACATTTGGTGCTTTAGATTAAGATGCTTAGAATGTAGGCAGACTGATGTAATGGGATAATCCTGTGAATGTCACAACCTGCCCTCTCATCCTGAACTTTCTTGTGCGCCAGGTGACCCAGAAGTCTTCTGTGTCCACAAAGCAAAAAAAAAAAATCTAATATGTGTGGTCAGTAAGAGGCTCTTATGCTCACCAAGACTGCATTTATTAAACAAAATACAGAAAAAACAATAATATTGTATAATATTACAATTTAATTTAACATTTTAAAAATTCTAAATTCTTAAATTCTCAAATTGTTTCATATACACTACCAGTCAAAAGTTTTTGAACAGTAAGATTTACTTATATATTTATATTATATTTTAAAATGTAATTTATTCCTGTGATCAAACCTAAATTTTCAGCATCATTACTCCAGTCGCATGATTCTTCAGAAATCATTCTAATATTCTTTAAAAAACATTAAAAATCTTACTGTTCAAAAACTTTTGACTGGTAGTGTGTATATACTGTATACATAAACACTTTTTTTTAACCTTAAATCTCAAATTATGAGTTTAGATAAAAATGAATTAATTTTATGGAAGTACATTTTTATATGCATGTTAACCAGCACTAAATAGTAAATATTTACTGCCAGACTAGTGGAGTTTGATGCAGAGTATTTTCCTCAGTCACGCTGTTGCTCAACGTATCTTCGCACAATCCGGATTTGTATGAATCAGAACATGTATTTCAGGATTAAAAGAGTGGATCTTGAAGACATGAGAGCATTACAAAGAGGTTTTAGGATTACCCATCTCTATCCTGCTTTCTTGAAAGAGGCTTCCCGCCGCGCAAGAGGGAGAGAATAAAACAAGGAATTAGAGGGCAATTTGAGGTCCAGATTCAGCCTTGACTCCATCTTTTATCTGTCCTAAAAGACTGATTTTCATACTAACTTTCAGAGTTGCAGATGTTGGTGAACAGCTAGCACCTGCTGTTGGGAAGTGCTGTGATAACAGGGAAACAGTTTAGATGGCTTTTACATGGCCCACTTGTATATGTGTCCCAGAGGGTGAGATTAAGCAGGGGTCTTCTTCAGGGCTGGGCCGACAGATGCCTTCTCTTTTGAACCTCTGCAGAGAGAGAGAGAGACTGTGGTTTTCTCGAATGCTGATACTAATCGGATTGGAGATGACATATTGCTAGGGTGAAGTGGATTGTCATGGTCCGAAGGGGAGGAAGAAGGGAGAGCAGGGGGGTGGGGGGGCTGAATCAGTAAGGACAGTGATTGGAAAGGGTTGTTTGTGGTTAGTGATCTATATCCTTGCTTTGGTAGATGGAATATGCAGAGGCTATATATACTCTTATGCAGGATGATTGACAGTGTGCTGCTGGAAAAACTGTCCAAATAACAGAGTGTCTTTGCATTCTCTTGAAAAGATAAACACTACAGGAGTCACTAAAAGTATTAAGAAGTCACTCTTAAAATGTCTGAATGTCACTGCATTAGATAGCAAAGTATCTTGGCATCTGCAAACAAATGACTCTTTAGAGCCATTTTTGCTATTAACGTTAAAGTGTTCGTTCACCCAAAAATGAAAATTCTGTCTCACCCTCATGTCGTTTTAAACTGCTCATCTTCGGAATGCAAATTAAGATATTTTTGATGAAATCCAAGAGCTTTTTGACCCTGCATAGACAGCAACAACTACCACGTTCAAGGCCCAGAAAGGTAACAAAGATTGTTAAAATAGTCCATGGTTCAACCTTAATTTTATGAAGCTACCAGAATACTTTTTGTGTGCAAAGAAAACAAAAATAACTTTATTTAACAATTTCTTCCCTTCCGTGTCAGTCTTTGATGCCCATTCACGAGAGCACCATGACATGCATAAAGTTTTCTCGTCGCTTCATAAAATTACGGTTGAAGCACTGATGTCACATGGACTATTTTAACGATGTCTTTACTACTTCTCTGGGCCTTGAACATGGTAGTTGCGTTGCTGTCTATGCAGGGTCGGAAAGCTCTTGGATTTCATCAGAAATATCTTAACTTGTGTTCTGAAGATAAACGAAGGTCTTACTGGTTTGGAATGACATGAGGGGGAGTAATTAATGACAGAATTTTCATTTTTGGGTGAACTAATCATTTAGCACAAGGTCCAATTATAGTAGATGTGTTAAGTCAGTTCCCCTCAAGTTCACATAGGTGTTGTTCATTGAGTCTAGGTCAGTATTAATTTTTAAATGCACCGTTCTTAATTGTTAATTTGTTGTTTGTAGTATAATACATACATTTTAATTTATACACCTTGCTTTATGTATTAATATATGTTGAATTTAACATTAACCTAATGAATAATACGATGTGGGTATTTCGTTATGTTCTTCGTTATTTCAAGATAACTATGTTAGCTAAAAAAAAATTGTGTTTGTGATTTTTCTCTGAAGTAAACTTGGTTGATATATCAAAATATAATGCAACGGCATGCATACATTTTACACTGTTCCTCGGAAGTTTGGGGTGGGAAAGATTTTAATTAATTAATTAATTTATGTTAAAGCTGCATTTATTTGAAAAAAAAAAAAAACTGTAATAGTGTGAAATATTGCAAGCTAAAATAACTTGTTTATTTAAATATATTTTAACATTTAATTTGTTCCTGTGGTGGCAAAGCTATATTTTTAGCAGCCATTACTCCAGCTTTTATTGTCACATGGATCTTCAGAAATCAGTCTAATATGCTGTTTAGGTCAAGAAACATTTCTTATCATCCATGTTGAAAACAGTTGTGCTACTTAATATTTTTTGTGGAAAGCGTGACCCTTTTTCTGGATACTTTGACATTATAAATATATATATATACTCGCCCTCAAGATATTTTTGATGAAATACAAGAGCTTTCTGACCCTGCATAGACAGCAATTTTATTTTTTTTTTGTTGTTGTTGTTGTTGTTTTGTTTTTTCACACAAAAAGTATTCTCGTAGCTTCATAAAGTTACCGATGAACCTAGGTGCAGCTTGTCTGTAAGTGCAAAATATTAATCCAAAACAAAGCCCCTCTATATATAAAATGAATAAATAAACTGTAAATGTGTTCAGCAACAAATATTTTTTTTTAGAATTTCTGGACATTTTAAGTCATAAAGTGCTCAGGATATATTAAAATTCATCGCGAGCTTCAACAGGTACAGAAAAAATTATACTAAGTAGGGCAGTTGTGCCTGTATCCTCCTGAACTCAACAGCGCCCCACAAATGTTACAATGTAAATCTGTGGTGAAAAGTGGAACTGCGGCACAATCTAAATGAGAGCCCTCTTATTTTCACGTTACCTTATCTTGCTCCAGACCAAGACGGTATCAGTCAGCTCAGCTATATATGCATGCATCAGGTCAGAAATTATTGGCATGTCTGTTTTTCCTATGTGGATTAGTGTTTTAAATTAATTAAAGTTTTAATCCTTTAGTTTAAATGTGCTCATATGAAAAGCCTTTATATTGCTCTGTTGTGTTTGTGATATGTTTGAGATGAGACATGATCTGCTCCACCTAAATTTACAGTCAGGAGCCGCTACTGGTTGAACCACTGATGTCACATAGACTATTTTAATGATTTCCTTACTACCTTTCTGGGCCTTGAACATGGTAGTTGTGTTGCTGTCTATGCAGAGTCAGAGCGCTCTCAGATTTCATCAAAAATATCTAAATTTGTGTTCTGAAGTTTTGGAGTACTTAATGAGAGAATTTCATTTTTGGGTGAACTATCCCTTTAAACAGTAGTATAAGTATTGGCTTTACAGTATTAACCAGATCAAATATTGAGTCTATGGTGATTAAACAGTTTACTTTTTCTTTGCAACTCTTTAAGAGTCCTCACAGTATAACAGAATGATTCCACGGCCTTTCATTCACTAGCTGCCAGAACCCTGGAGAGTTATTCACATGGCCTTTGTTGTGATTTGCAGAGATTCAGAACAGAGTTTTCACCTAGTTTTGAACAATGCCTTTTGTATGAGCAATCCCAGATTACCCTCTTCAACACCCATGTCTGTTAATGAGCTTTTCGCACTAGTTAGAGGCCAAACCAGCGCACTGATCTATTCAATGACATGTACACACACACTTAGTGAAGGACTAGACTAGAGACTTTCTCCTTTTCCCACCTGTGCAGCTCTGATTAGCTTTCCGCTTTGGCTGCGTTCTCAATGGCTGAATCTCCCAGATTAAGGAAACAAATCAGAATGGAGTGGGGCGTTGGGGTTAAGTAAATCTCCGCAAGGCCTTTTTAAGTGAGCTGCGTTTTAATAGAGATCCTGTTAGAGGGTGATGAATAGAAGGCCGCACCATGCTGAACAGATGGCCACAGGAAAATTGAAAAGACGCAAGAGCACAAATCAAAGAAAGGTGCACCTCTGGGATCCTGTGGAGCCTTCCCACAAACACGCACACACACACAGGCCTTGGCCTGCACTAATGTGGCTGTGTTTATGGGGCCGTGACGGAGTGTTAGCGTTGGCTTTGTGGCCCCAGCTCAGACACAGAATTGTAAGGTCAGCACTGGCGTCCGTCCAGGGCCATTGAATCTGTCCATTCCCTCGTGCCACATGGCTCGGGCTGGTCATTACTTCACTGAGCTTCCAGAGACTTCCACACACACACATTCTTTAACACCATTACATTTGCACTGGTGTTAGAAAGAAGCGTGTTTACCAATAGTAAATTCACTGTTGCTTTTTAGTACTAAAGGACAATGAAAATTTATTATTAAAATATAATTTTTTGTCATTAAGTAACTAATTCATTCTATATTGTTCTTTGTGTTCTTTGTTTCTATTGTTTAAAAAAACAAAACCAAATTTTAATATAATAATAATAATAATAATAGAATAATTGGTCATTAATAACAATAAGTATAATATAAAATATAATATGTTTAATGGTTAATTATTATTAATATTAATAATAATAATAATAATAATGATAATGAATATTAACTATTTGTAACAAGAATAATAATAGAGTAATTGACCAATCAATAATAATAATAATAATAATTATTATTATTATTATTATTATTATTATTATTATTATTACATTGTTTTTAAACCATATTAGAAACAAAAAAATACAATATATTTTAACAAGAATAATTAAG
>JAHKKF010413683.1:0-12733 GCA_019740295.1 Labeo calbasu | reverse complement strand
TTTGGAAAATTAGAAAGAATGGGGCTATCAGAGATTTTAAAAGATGCTCAGCAGATTTTAAGTCTGATTTTGAATCTGGTTTTGAATGAATATGTATATGTGCATCAGAGGCATGTTCACTGTTACTGTATGATATCATGCACTTGTTAGGGTAGAGTGTTTAGTTAAAGATGATTATTAGACACTTGGTTACTGTACATGGCTTGTGAAGTTCACTTCAACTTTAATGACTGACAGATAGAGATGTAGATGTTTCCTGCAGTGTTATGTATCTTATATAACACTTCATATCAGCAACCTACAGAGATATTCATTTATAATTGAAGATGCCATACAGCAAAGTTCCTTTCGTATGGCTGTTTATCAAGGGATCATGTTGTGATTGATCTCCTACATTTGTATGTACAGGTGTGGGATGTTTTCTAGGAAGGGAAGTCTGTGTGGAGCTCACATTAAAGTGATTGTAATCCAAAGGTCAGTTCATTTAAGATGAAAGCAGCATTTAGGAGGGGTCGAGTACCTTCCAAACAGTTAATGTTCAAGCAGATTAGTCACTCTCTCTCTGTTGAAAGAGTTAATGTTTGCAGAACAAGCACCAAAATGTCATGAAAGGAAACGTAAAGGATTAATCTAAGTGAATACATTTTACAGATTTTCATTATTTTTTAGAATTATGTTACAAATACTAGGACAGGAGTTAAAAAAGTGCTGATATAGAGTGACCACAACAGGAAAACATACCCAGACCCAAAACATACTATGTTGTACTATAATTAGTGCCCTAGTATGTTATTTTTGTTAACTTTTATAGTCTAAAAGCTACTTTTTCTTTAATAATATTCTCAAAATGTTATTTATGCATTGTTTACTTTTATAACATAATGGAACATTAGCAAAAACTTCTTAGAACATTTTAGCTGTCTACTTGTTTTAGAACTTTCAGAGAACATTCAAAAGTATCTCTTTTGGTAGCTGGTATATCCTATTATATGTCTCATCGACAACCTAAAAAAGCAAACAAAAGTTTGTCAAGGGATTTTACTGAATGAAGTGAATATAGTACATGCTGTACGGTGTACAAAGATGGGCTCGACTGTGCAGATTGCATTTCACCTGGGTAACACGGTACTTGAATTGACGCATTCATACCCGAAGAAAAGAGAAGGTACAATCTAAAGATCGAAGCCAGAGAAAGTGAAAGAGACGACATTACTGAAGCAGTCTCAGGGTGTTGGCTTACATCAGGCCAAAACAACTTGTTGCTAGCCACATTATGTTGTCTTCTTCTTTTGGTTGCTCATAAAGGATTAATTTAGGTGTTTAGGAGCATGCTGAAAGGTCGAGTGAAACTTGTTGACATTCGCAAGTTGTGTAAGCTGTTGATTCAGAGCTTATTTTTGGAAAGGTCTTCTGGGAAACTCCTCCGGTGTCACCTGCACTGTTTGAACGTAAGCTAACCTGTCTGAGGCAAACAAGATGGAAAGGAAATGATGTCACGCAAAACTAAATTTCGAAAATCAAAACTCATACAGCTTTCGTGTGCTGTCGGAAATTTCCTTCCTCCCACTTTTGAAGTTGCAATTGTGCATTTGTTGTGTCGAAAAGAATAGGAATAATGGAGGTTCATTCCAGCTTCATTCTTGCCTATTTCTTGAGGAAATCTAATAATACCAAAATGTACTGAATATATTTAGTCAACGTCCAATTGATTTTGAATAAAATGTAGCGCCCTATTCGTTGGCAACCATATAAACATTCCTTGCACTATCTAGACAGTCAAGAGTTTAAATAAAAGTCTAATAAAAGTAGTTTCGCAATGTACAATATGCAACAAATGGTTATTTATTTACGTAATGCATGACTGTAACAGAACTAGAAGGCAATGCGTATGCTGTGGGAAAAATGAATGAAGCTTAAAGGGACAGTTCACACAAAAATGAAAATTCTGTCATTAATTACTCACTTTGATGTCGTTCCAAACCTTTCGTTCATCTTCGGAACACAAAAATCTGAGAGCTTTTTGACCCTCCATAGACAGAAATATAACTCAAATGTTCCCAGACACAGAAACATAGTAAGAACATAGTTAAAATAGTCCATGTGTCCTGGTACTCTTGATAATAGAGGGGGACGGTGACTCGGAAGAGAAGAATTGTTGAATAAAGTCATTATGTTTCAAAAGTATTTTCATAGCTTTGTAAAATTACGGTTGAACCACAGATGTCACATGGTCCTTACTACCTTTCTGGGCCTTGAACGTGTCGGTTACATTACTCTCTATGGAGAGTCAGAAAGCTCTTGGATTTCATTAAGAATATCTAAATTTGTGTTCTGAAAATGAACGAAGGTCTTACGAGTTTGGAACGGCATTAATTAATGACAGAATTTTCATTTTTGGGTCAACTATTGGGTCAACTATCCAGTGTCTGAATTTTTGGGTCAACCTGAGAGGCCTTTCATTAAGCATTATGCTTAGTTTTTAAATCAACATATGTTTAGTGCACTCTGGGCCACTGAGATATGCAAATACTAAAAAGTGCACCTGGCATGCTTAAACCAGCAATTTTCAATGTCAGTACTGGAACAGGACAGGAAGCTAATGAACAAAATTACATTTTTAATCAAATTTCCCTTGGCCATGTCATTGGTAAGAGCAACTAACTACACAGAGGGTTGGGTTGTTGTTGTTTGTTGGCATGCATCTGGACTGAGATGCCAGATTTTTAATGAAGGCAACATGACATGCCAAAAATCTGAACAGCAGTACACAAAATCATCCTATTCGCTGGTGGTCTGTAGTTGAAAGTGAATGTTTAACTGCATCCCAGAGATGCTTCAGTGAGTCATTATCTGGCAAGCCAGGAGGCCAATCCAGATTTTACAAATCAATAAAATCACTTTACTGTAGATGCATCATAGGCACAAGTGAAAATGTGAGATAAAATCTTGCAAAATTGTTGCATAGTGACATTTTAACACAATATACATGTATGTCTTAAAAATTTACCACAATGTAACGTACGGAAATACATAATATATTCACTGTAAACAGTATTTGCATAATACACATTATAACCTAAACATGTATACACTGTGTACAAAATGTACAAGTGTAATATTGAAATGGTATAAGGTTCAGGTTTTTGTCTCTAGGAGACATTTATTGCTTGGTAAAAAGCCATGGCCTAGTTTCAGTTCAACCTATTCAAATTCTAAACCACTGTGAATGCTCTACCTACAATATGGTGTTTAGATCATTTTTCAGTTTAGAAAATACCCTGGAATTTCATTCCTTCATGGCAATTATTAAAGCCAGTGATCACATTAATATTTAGGCGAAAAGCCACCTGTGTACTGTAATTATTAACTCCTACAGAGGGAAAATTTACTATAGATTGTTGAATTTTTAGAGGGACTTTCCCAAAGCTCAGAGCGGTCAGAAAGGTGAATGCGAATACAGAAAACAATTTAAAGGGATAGTTCACATAAAAATGAAAATTCTCTCATTATTTACTAACCTTAATGTCGACCCAAACCTTATGATTTTCTTTCTTCTGTTAAAGCAAAAGGATAAATTTAGCAGTACAGTTCTAGTGGATGGGAATAGATTGTTGTGGACCACAAAAGCAGTCATAAGTAGCACAGGTATATTTGTAGCAATAGCCAAAAATACATTGTATTGGTCAAAATTATTGATTTTTCTTTTATGCCAAAAATCATTAGTATATAAAGTAAAGATCATGTTCCATTATGATATTTTGTAAAGTTCCTACCATAAATATATCAAAACTTAGTAATATGCATTGCTAAGATCTTCATTTGGACAACTTTTAAGGCGATTTTCTTAATATTTAAATTTTTTGGAACTCAGATTCCAGTTGTATCACAGCCAAATATTGTCCTAACAAACCATACATCAATGGAAAGCTTATTTATTCAGCTTTCAGATGATGTATAAATCTCAATTTTAAAAAATTGACCTTTATTTCTAGTTTTGTGGTCCAGGGTCACAAATGACAAAAACGCCTCAAGTAACCAATCAGAAGATCCCAGTCAGTTTTACAACATCTAATTTACTGTCCTCACATTCTGTTCCTACCCTCTCGCTTTCTTTCGCTCTCTCATTCGCTTTCTCTGTCTCTCTTTCCCTAGCTCGTTTTGCAATGCTATAATCCCCTCTTCAATGTCATTTGCAGATGTCAGTGATCTAAAACTATCAGGGAGACCACCACAAAAAAGGCCAAAAAGAAAACAGAGGAAGCTTTCAGACAAGGAACATAATTCTGGATCAACTTAAAGCTTCTGGTAAGTTTACAAGTTTCTGTTTAATGCATTTGTTTAATTCCAGTTTAAAACCAAATCAGGAATGCATTTTCTTAATAAAATGTGAATCCAAATTGGAAACCTGGGATTCAAAGTCTAATTAAAAGGTTTTAGAATTCTGAGAAATTTAAAAATTCCAGGTCTTTAAACAAAGAAAATTTTCAAATAAACCTTTTACTTAAATTGTTAGAAAATAACATTTTTCTACTTAAATATATTTTAAAATTTATTTAACAAAGCAGAATTTTCAGAAGTCATTACTCAGCAGCCAAATACATCCACATTTATTGCTCTTACTATGCAAAACACATTGGTATTTATGAATACGACCTGCAGGAAAATGAAAAGAGAAAGTCAGCCCTTGATGCCCTAGCCTTCCTCTTCTATTACATAATATTGATCTTTTGTCTATTGTCTGGCATTATGTTGATCCTAATCCTGACCACTAGTGCGTAACATGAACGTACAGCACTTTTGTCATCCTCTGCACGCTTAGAGCCACATGGCTTTATGACTATGATATTACACAGCAAGAACAACAGGGCTTATTGGTATTTCTGTCATTAGATTGTTTGGTTAAGGAGCGTGGACAGTAATAGCAGGTGTGTGTGCGTATGCTAACGCTTATGTCAGGCACGGCCGTGTACATAAAACATTGTCGGAATTGATTGCTTAAGTTTTTTTTTGGAACCATATCATTATATGGAGGAAAACAACAGGATAAAGTTACAGCCATAGAAAAAAGACAACAAACTGATGTTTGTTTTTAACATTGTTAGCATCACTATATTTTTCCTTAGATTTAGGATTAGGGCTTTAAACCCTAAGTATTCGAATTTGGCGTAATAGCACACCCCTGTAGTAACTAACCATGCACCGTAACTACACAGAACTATTTAGCTGGCTTGGTTGTTGATCTAATCCATGGATGAGATACTAGAAATCTCCTAAACCAACAGTAAATGTCAAAGTTGCTGTTCTACAAACACTCAGAAGAATAGATCTGAGAATTCAGCGTATGTGTGTTTATGTGTGTGTGCTTAATGAATTCTAAGAGCTTGGACCGGGGCTCGGTTTCCCAGGATGCAGGTAGACACAATCTAATATTCACTAAAAAGCGTCACCCTTTTGCATCACTAGGCAACTGGTGCCTGAGTGAACTGCCTATTGTCTTCTCTTAGAAGTTACTGTATTTTTATTACAAGAGGCCACTGATTATATCACAACACAAAGCCAATAAAGACACAGGAGACCTTTTGCACAATCTGTGGTTTCCCAGTAAGACAAGCCCAACAGGATGAAAGCAGATGCTGTGCGTCTTCATGTTTGCCATTATAAAAGAAAGGAAATCAGCACATGACTCTCTCTTTTCATTTGCGTCATCAGTCTTGTAAGCAATAGTTTGGGTAATGTGACGTAGTAGTAATTCTAGTAGTACACATTTACAACTGGCTGTATGGCCATTCAAAACCTTTTATGCTCACGAAGGCTGCATTTATTTAATCAAAAATTCAGAAGAAACTGTAGCATTGTGAAATATTATTACAATTTTAAATGACTGGTTGTCTATTTTAATGCACTTAATATATTAAGAAATCATCAATGTTGGAAATAGTTGTGCTGTTTAATATTTTTTGGAAACTTTAAACCTTTTTCAGGATTCTTTAATGAATAAAAAGTTATAAAGAACAGCTTTTATTCAAAATAGAAATCTTTTTTGAACAATATAAGAATTTACTATCATCAATTTTTTATGTCTTTGCTGAGTAAAAATTTATTTCAAAAAAGACTCCAAGCCTTTGAACATTAGTGTAATTGTTACAAAAAAAATCTAATTTGAATGAATACTATTCTTTTAAACTTTTTATTCATTGTTAATAAATTCGCATATTAGAATGATTTCTGAAGGATCATGTGAACCTTAAGACTGGAGTTATGATGCTAAAAAAACAGGAATAAATTATGTTTTAGAGAATATTAAAACAGAAAACTGTTATTTTAAAAAACAATAAGACTTTATATTATTACATTATTTTTTCTGCATTTTTAATCAAACAAATGCAGCTTTGATAAGCGTAAGTCTTTATTAGCCTATTATTATTTTTTTAAAATATTACTGATCCCATACTTTTGAACAGCAGTGTATATATATATACAAGCAATTAACATACTACTTTTAAGAGTCATACGGTAGTATTTGCTTCTGAATTCAGCAGTTGTCTCCTTATAAAGGACCTTTAACCTGAAAACAAATCAGCTTTTTCCTTATAAGGGCATAGCAGAAGAATCTAACAAATGCTTAGAACAGGGTTTATCACCTTTGAACACAGGAAATGATGTACTAAAGTGCAAACAGAGTGTATCAGTTAACTGTGATCATCTGATTTTCACTGCTATAAACACAAGACATTCAGAAGACACACTTCCACACAAATGAGCAAGTGTCTGGAAAAAGTCTGGTTTTTAATTCCATTAGTCCAGCAAGTGTTTTTTAATGATAGTTATTGTTGCTTCTACTGTAGATCAGCAGATATAAACATGGAACCCAGCTTTGGAGAAATGGACAAAAATGGAGAGGATCTCACAGGTTTGTGAACATTATAGTTTCTGACTGGAAACATTCACGTGTTTTCTTTTTAAAGGTTTATTCACAAGAAATACTGATGCAATATGCCACAAGAGATGTGATTTCACTATGTTTAAGTTATTTAACTCTGTTAATTCCCATGGTTAAATGTAACACAGCAGCCATATGATATAAGACACCAATACTGAATGAATAATTAATAATACAGTTAAATAATAAACACAGTTGTCATTTATAATAACAGACAGAACCAAATCTGACTGTACTTTACAAACAGACCTTCTCATGACGTCTCTATTTCTGGAAATCCATTCAAATCAATCATGCTGATTTGTGGTTTCTCCAACAGGAAGGAAGAAGTCACGTTTTAAGCAGCTGAAGACACGTCTCTTTGGGAGACTAAAGAAAAAGGAAAACGAAGGGCAGATTAAGCAAAGCCAGTCTGCTAGTGACATCACTGCTCCAGAGGGCAGAAGGGAAGGCTACGACTCTGAAGATGAGTTTTCGTAAGTGGTTGATCTGTCGCATCAGTTTGAGGAATAAGCCATGAGGGCATCTAATAAAACAAACCTACTGAATCTAATCTGCAGGTTCCCGCAGTGTCTGAGCTCCAGGGCGCTTTCCCACGATAGCATCTTCTTTACCGATCAGACTACATCAACAGAACCAACCCGGGTTCTTTCACAAGAAAACGTTCATGGCAAAATTAAGGCCTTACAAGTATGTTCTTCAGATTATTTGAGCTACCCTTATTATACTTCAACATTCCTTTGAGGGGTTTGTTAAATTGCAACGGTTTATATTTTGATTCGGCAGATGAAACTACAGCAGCAGAACTTACATCTAGGTCCTCCTCCAATGCTGATTCCCGGTAAACGCATAGAGGACTCAGGAACCACTTCAGAGGACGATGGTTTGCCTTGCAGCCCACCTGAGATGTCCTTCCATGAGCGAGTCATGCATGGAGCAGTTTACAAGGTAAATGAACATCAGAGATAATGAGTTTAGGTGAGGTAAAACATGTAGTACATACACTATCTAGTACTTTTATCTGTGACATTAACAGTGTACATTAATGGAATCCGAATGCCATTTTTCTTACAGTATCCCGAATCTCAGAAACATCTGAGCTCTCTGAGTTTAGCAGGAACAGGAAGTGAAGAAGAGGAACAGGTAATGTTCATGTATTATAATAATAATCATCACATACCGCAACATTGAAAACAGTCTTTGCAAATTCAACAAATATACATTATATGTGACAGTAGCAAATATCGTCTCATCCAGGGTGATCCGTTCCAGCCATCTTCAAGGCCTCTATCCCCAGTCTCCAGACCGTCGCCTCAGCCAATCATCTCTCCCGTCTCAGCCTCGACCACGCCCACTGCAGGAGTTGACTTCAGCAGCCCTGCATGTTACATGCCCAGGTTGGATAACTCAGCTGCCAGGCATCGCATGTCAGTCAAACCAAGGAATCAACGAGCCAGTACAAGGGGAAAACGAGGGCCACCGGTAAGATCATGAACGTTATAAAATGCATTAAGTTCATGTTCCATGAACATATTTTGTAAATGTCCTACCGTAAAAATATCAAAACTTAATTTTTGATTAGTAATATGCATTGCTTAGAACTTCATTTGGACAACTTTCAAGGCGATTTTCTCAATATTTTGATTTTTTTGCACCGTCAGACTCCAGATTTTAAAATAGTTGTATCTCAGCCAAATATTGTCCTATCCCAACAAACCATACATTAATGGAAAGTTTACTTATTCAGATGATTCAGCTATAAGATTACTAAAGGATAAACTAAGGTTTATAACTTAACTCAAATTCTCATATAAAGTAGGATTTATATATACATCCTCAGCTTAGAGCCAGTTGTTCCATTGTAGCATTGTTATTGTCAGCTAAAACTAAAACTATTATTTTGTAAATTGAAATTAAGTTGGAATAATAATAATAATAATAATAAATATGTGTGTATATAGCTGAAAGCAGCAATTATGGGGCCAAGCACAACAGAAATAAAATGTAAAGCTAAGGAGCTGCCTTTAATTACTTAAGACCTGTATTCTCAATTTTATCACAAAACTCGAAATGGCTGATGCAAAAGTTATAAGTCAGAAGTTATAAGCAGGAACGTCCAATTTTATATTGTTTGACCAGTAGGTGGCACTGTGCCAAAACTACTCATGGGCCCTCAGGTCATGCTTGGTATAACCTGTACCAGTTTCGGTCAGAATCTGTTAAAGCATTTTGAAGAAATAGCTTCATGTCCATTTTTGCACACGATTTTCAAATTTGTTAATACGGATTATGAGAATACTTTGATCTGTTGGAAATCTTTTGATTACTTTTTGCCAGCATTGTTGGAAGATGATCTGAGCCATTTTAGGAGAAAATCTTGACCTGTAGAAATTTACATTTTGGTATGCATCCGACTCAGCAAAAAAATTTGCTTGTAGACTTTACGGTTCGAGGTTATTCTCAGAATAAGTGCAAATTTGGCCTATTGGTGGCACTAGAGAGTTTAAGTTAGAGACTAACAATTTGCAATTTGTAAATACTGAGACTGTCCTCTGTCAAATGAGAACTAAAATTAAATATGTAAGTTAAAATGCAAAAAATCACTAAAACTAAAATAAAAATGAATAAAAAATGGTATTGAATAATCTGAGATTACAGATTATGAGGTAACAAATATTTAGTCACTGCTAATTTTTAACTATTGTTTTAAACAATAACAACATCAAAAAACCTTTATTTCCCAGGTATCTCTTTCTCCCAGGCATCGTTCAGAAAGCATCAGTGATTTGGATAATGTTCTGTCTGAGGAGGATGATGAAACCATAATGTCCACAGAGACTTTGCAGCATTTCTTGTACTCCTCTCCAACTCTGGAGCTAACAGAGACACCCACCTTTCCAGAACCTACAGAATCAGCTCCTGAAAAGTCAGCACAGGACCAGGAGGAGAGCCCTAACAGAACTGAAATCAATTTTCCATCTCCGGATGCTGAAATCCTAAAGTCAGAAGAGTCTCTTGAAACTGAAGTGAGAGCCACCACAAATCCTCTTTATTTGCAGCCAGTGACTTCTGGCTTGATCTCCTCAGGTCCACCATCACCTTCAGGACTTCCAGAATCTACATCACCATCAAGAGAAATAGAGTCATTAAGAGCCTATTCACCTATCCAGAGACATGATATAAACGATATCCAGATTGGGACGAGTGAGAATCTTGTGCCTGGCACAGACAAAAAAGAAAGCATCCAAGAGGAAGCAACATTTAGACTACATCCTGCACCTCTGCCTCACTTAACAAAACCCAAAATAGATAAAAAGAGCCCTCCGTCCCCAAAAGGACTCGGTGAGGCCTTAGCAAAACCTTGGGAAGCTGGAGTAGAAACTGCACCTGAACGGACACTTAATGCTGGATCATCCCAGTTTCTAATTGCGTCTGCAAAGTATCGCTCCAAAACAGCCACTGAGACAAAGCAGTTTGAGGGACATTTGAAACATTCCCCAGGAATCAAGACACAAGCCAACAAACCCAATCCAGAGTTGCAAAAGGATGAAGTGAGAGAGATGAAACCAACAGAGCTTCAGAATTTCCTCCATCAAACGCAAGAGAGAAAAAGCAGTTTTCGTAGAGATGTTCCACCTCCCATTATGTCCAAACCAATAACGGCGACTAATCTCAAGAAGACTGTCGATACCGCGACAGAACATGCGGAAACAGAGAAACTAGAGGAACCCGAAGACAGGAAGAATGCTTTTGGCGTGCAGCTCCGCACAACCTCCATGTCACTGAAATATCGCTCTGAGGTGTCCAAAATCAAAGATGAAACCAAACGGTACAGTTTAGAGTCTAACACAGTGACAGAAGTCTCAGAAGAGCATGCTGGAAAAGCAGAAACCGTCAAAAACATGTGTGAAAGCAATTCCAAGAGTAAACCCAGTGTTCCCAAAAAAATAGATTCACAAAACCTGGACTTTCCGCTTGCCGCCCAAGACAGTGAGTGCAAATGATATCTGCCTTTTGTTATATATGAGTTGAATTGGTTCATTTGACATTTTAGTTTGAGGAAGTAGTGATAAAATAAAGCTAAAGCGTTTAAAGAACCCGAGTTGTTATAGTTGCTTACATAGGAAGAGTCTGAGTAACATGTACAGCACCCCAAGTTTACTCCACCCCAAAATGAAAATTTTGTCAGTTATCACTTACCCCTATGTCGTTCCAAACCGTAAAAGCTTCGTTCATCTTCGGAACACAATTTAAGATGTTTTGGATGAAAACCGAGAGGCTTGAGACTGTCCCATTGACTGACAGGTAAATACCACTGTCAGGACCCAGAAAAGTATGAAAGACATCGTCAAAATAGTCCATCTGCCATCAATGGTTTAATCTGAATTTTATGAAGGAACAAGAATGTTTTTTGTACGCAAAGAAAATAAAAATAACGACTTTATTCAACAATTGATCTCATCTGCTTCACCGTAGCGCCATTTTGGAGAATATCCACAATGTACGCAAAATGCGTACGCTGTTCTGTGTCAGCCCCACCTCATGGATACGCTGTTTTCGTTGAAATCTAAGCGTAAAGAGCGTAGAAGACGATCCGTGCGGTAAGGCTGACAGAAAACAGCGTACGCAGTTTGCGTCCAGCAGATACTCTCAAAAATGGCGCTACGGTGACGCAGATGAGACCAGTTGTTGAACAAAGTCGTTATTTTTATTTTCTTTGCGTACAAAAAGTATTCTCGTTGCTTCATAAAATTCAGATTGAACCACTGATGGCAGATGGACTATTTTGTCGACGCCTTTCATACTTTTCTGGGTCTTGACAGTAGTATTTACTTGGCAGTCAATGCGACAGTCTCAAGCCTCCCGGTTTTCACCCAAAATATCTTAAATTGTGTTCCGAAGACGAATAAAGCTTTTACAGGTTTGGAACGACATGGGGTGAAGTAAAATCGTTGATACTATAACAATAGAAAGCAGTGGGAAAACCTCACTCAAATGACAGCACAACCGCTTTAGGCAATGAAAACACATAGGAAATTGTAATCAGAATTTGTCCAGAAGTAATAGTTATTGCTAAGAGTTATGCGAAACCCAGTCATAAATCATAAAAACCAAAATGAAATGTACGATTCTTTCGTAGTTGATGTGCAAGCCTTAATAAAACCGAGTACTGTTTTACAGATGGAAGACCATCTATACAAAACACAACAGGAGCAAGTAAAGAGGCTGTGTCTGAGCCAGGTTGGATGAGTCTAGCCAGGGAAAAGACAAGAGCATACCAGCCATTCTTGGGCAGATTAGGCACAAATCAGTCACCAGTCCACCCTACATCTCCAACAGCTCCTCCTGCGCAGCCTCCCAAACCAGCATTACAGCCTAAAACACAGCTAATGGCCACCTCGCTTCATCCAATGAAAACAGCCAGCCTACAGACTTCACAGAGACCTCCGACAAAACCAGCACCTAGTGGAACAAAAGACTGGCAGGTAATAAATGGCTGGAGAGTAAAAAACAAATTCAGCTAAACAGCAGGTTTCTTCTGTCTTTTACTGCTTATTCTCTACTAATGATAAAATACTGTCCTCTGAACTTCATAAATATATGTATTAAATAGAATATTCAATATATTTAGACTGTAAGAAAAAATCTGTAGAAAATGTACTGTTATTGTTCTGCCAGGACATTTTCAGTTAAGTTTACAAATATTTCCTTTAACCCTACAGCAGAACACAATGAAAAATCAATACAGAAAATTCCTTCATATCAAAAACAGTACATTGGACTGATGTTTTT
>JAHKKF010413606.1:0-13051 GCA_019740295.1 Labeo calbasu | reverse complement strand
CCCCATTAAATATTCCTTAAATATTGTTTAATAATATTTTTATTATTAGTAGTATTACTACTATCATTACATTAAGTGATATTTCTGTCAAATTAAACCGAACGTTTATTTTGACGGCTTGCTGCCTTTAAGTTTCTGTTTGTATATGACAATGTTTTTTCTCAAAAGTAATGGTAAAATGCTCATCAACTGACTCTCACAGCAGTTCTAGAGATTGTTTATGTATTCATGTACTTATATATTGAGGCTGAAAACAGAGTGTCACGTGCTTCAGTATGTGTGTAGTAAACTGCACCATTTATTCATACAGACACGCAGAACGTGCAAGATTCATATTTAAATAGGTTGTAAATTCAATTTTTATGACTGGATCCTGCAATTCCATCCATGTTTTCCGCTTCACGGTAATCATAGGGCCCTAAATAAACAGTGGTAATATGGCTCTACTAGTAAAAAGCATAATCGTACCATTTTTAAAAGCAGGGTATTGTGATCCCTTTTTAGTAATGGTATATCGTGCAACACTAATACAGACAGAGTTTGCTTACAAAGGGTATAACAACTGCCTGAAAAATGTTTGAACTTTGGGAGATTTTTGTCCCCACCTTATTACACTTGTGGTGTTCCAGGTCAAAAATGACTGGCCTATGAAAATTGTTTATAAAGTTATTGTTACGCTGTATTAATCTTTTTGTTTCTAGTTTTCTATCAATTCTCACAGGCTTTGGATTCATTTTTGTAACTGACTAATCACAGGCCTCACTGATCTGAGCTTATGCACCTCAGTTTTTGAGTTTTTTTAAGCATTATGGATAAGTTAAATTATTCACAAATAATGTTCTTTCTCTCTCTTAAACAACCAGGAGCATAAGATCAATACAAAAAAAAGTTTCACAGAAAGCTGGCAAAGAGATTGCTTGTAAATTTCAAATTCAAATCTTGGATTCAATTTTTAATACTGGGAACACAGAATTAACTAAAGAATTTTCAGCACAACACAACAGACAAAGGGTTAAAAAATTAGAGCCAATCATAATTTGTTGAACTAAATGATTAGAGTTAATCATAATTTGCACAGAGCAATTTTATTAAGGCTAGATCTGGTGGTGGAGGATGCAGCAGACTAGTATGCTTTGCTGGGACTGTACAATATTGCCACACCGCCACAACCAAACCACATGAATACACTGAACTTTACAATGAGTCACATCTACTTAGAATAGAGGCATCTTTAAATTTAAAATCACATACAGCCCCTGGTTAAGCTAGATTGCGTGAAGCACTGACCTGATCATATTCTGAAGCTCCAGGATAGAGCGGCCAGCCCAGAAACAGCTCAGCAATCACACAACCCAGTGACCACATGTCAATGGCTTCACAAAACGGCAGACCAAGGATGATCTCAGGAGCTCTGAAAATAGAAAGCAGAAAAAAAAAAAAGCACTTAGGCTCTATTTCGCTTTTATAAACACTTACAACAACATCACAATCTCCTAACTGACTGTACTAAAGACAAATGTGATAATTAAACACATACTGATTACAGCCAATCCCTCACCTGTAGTAGCGAGACTGGAGGTAAGTCGAGCAGACGGCTTTGGAGACGTGACTGGCCGACCCAAAGTCGATGACCTTTACCCTGTATGGCTGTCGGATGGGGTCCACCAGCATGATGTTCTCAGGCTTCAGATCAGCGTGGATGAGACCCAGGCTCTTGAGCTTCATCAGGGCCGTGGCCACCTGCTGCAGGATGGGCCGGATGTGCCGCAGGGGCAGCGGGCTGAACTTACTGTGCTTCAGGAAGTCGTAAAGGTTCTGCTCGAGCATTTCAAACACCAGGCACGTGTGGCCCTTGTGCTGGAAACACTCGTAGGAGCGGACAAAGTTGAACTCATCAGCATTCTCCGCGCTGAGGCGGTTCAATATGCTCACCTAGAAGAGATATCAAGAGTTAATGATACATAAGAGCGGCTACAGTAAAATAATAAAATAAAAAAAAAAAAAAGAAATGGGAAAGCAATCCCTTAATTTAGTATGAATTTGAATAATCTGTTACAATATCATAAGTTGTTTATTCAAATATTAAGTTTTTTTTTTTTTTTTTTAAGTTTTACAAACTCTTTCTTATCTTTGCCTGATATATTATATCTATCCTTGACAATTGTGTGGTCACATTAATTATTGTCCTGTAAAACTTTGCTGGCGAAATCTAGTCATTTCAATAGAAAATTATTCGACTGGGAATTTTGCATGAAGGTGAAAAATTTCCCCATACAAAATTCGCAATGGTTCAGCTGACCAGCAAGAAAGCTGCTTGGTTTGAAAGTGACTTTTGTGTGGGCTGTTTTTCATGCATCTACACTACTGACAATAGACAACTGACCTTTTTGCATGCAAAATGTCATCAATGTGACCACATCTTAAGTCAAAAGCATCTGCAGAAGCCCCTCTATAATAGGTCATGTTGTTTTTTTTTTGTTTATGTTGGTTGTGAAATTCATTTGGTGGATGAACGTTTTTCAAATGTTAACATTTTAATGTATTAATGCATTTTCCAAATGAATTATAGGTTTAGTTTACCCCAAAATGAAAATTCTGTCATTTACTCACCTTTATGTTTTTCTAAACAAGAAATTTATGCATCTTTGGAACACAAATGAAGAATTTTTTAATCGGTTCACACCTCAAAACATTCATAAAGAGATCAAAAAAGAAACCCATATGAATTGAGCAGTTTAACACAAGTCTTCTAAAGAGACACGATTGCTTTATGTGATTAACACATGTAAATTTACACTCACATACACTAGCAGCCAACTATTTTTGAACAGTAAGATTTTTAATGAATTTTAAAGAATTCTCTTCAGCTCACTAAGCCTGCATTTCTTCGATCCAAAACAGCAAACATAATAATAATAAATGTTTCTTGAGCAGCAAATCAGAATATTAGAATGATTTCTAAAGGGTTGTGTGACCGGAGTAATGATGCTAAAAATTCAGCTTTGAAATCACAGGAATAAACAACATTTTAAAACATATTCAAATAGAAAAGAGTCATTTTAAATAGTAAAATATTTTAAAAAGTTACTGTTTTTGGTGTACTATGGATCAAATAAACGCAGGCTTGGTGAGCAGAACTTTTGACTGGCGGTGTATTAAAACCGATCATTGAGATTAACAATGTTTACATCATTCATATTTGGTCACGGACGCTCAAGCATGCTTACATGACGCTCGGGTACTACTGAGGTTTGTTGTTGTGTCATGGCAGCACATCTGAGCTTCAGCAAGAACAAGTTTGGTTTGTTCTGACACGTCAAGCAAAATCAGTTGAGCTTCTGTTCATGTTCTGTGCTGATCAATGTTTATGTGAATAAAGCCTAAATGGAAGTGATCATGCTTCCTCAGAAGACTTGGATTAATCTGCTCAATTCTCAATGATTCATTTATTTTTTTTAATCTCTTAATGAATGTTTTAAAGCATCAGAGTTTTGAGTGATCAGACTTATAATAGAGGGAATGAACACTGTAATTTGTGTTAGAAAGATGAACGAAAATCTTGTTTAGAATGCGTTAGGTTTTTTCTTTAATTGAGGCTTTATTATTCATTATGATATCAGTTGAGTGGTTGTGTCACCCTGACATTTTTTCCTTTATGCTCCAAATCTCAAAATGAATTTAATTCAAAAATTAAAACAGGCTCATTATAGAACCACTGTATTCAAGTCACTGCATGTAATTAAAATTTTAATATCTCTGAATAAATTAATAGACGACAGGACAAAATGAGCATCATGTCATTTGCTTATTAACCCCGTTAGCTTGAGGGGGAACATGAGCAAAATCATATTTAGTTTCATCACGGAGGAAGAGGGGAAAAAAAAAAAAAAAAAAATGCACTCTGCACTACAGAAAATACCATGAGATCTTGATAAGGTAAAAGCCCAAGATCTGAACACAATAATCCAGAAACATAACTCCTATCATACCTCGATCTGTCCCTGACGTGCATATGATGGATGGTTCTTCAGGATTTTGATAGCCACGATCTCATTAGTTCCTCTTTTCCAGCACTTGGCCACCTGCCCAAACGTGCCCCGACCGAGAAACTCAAGAACTTCGTAGCTATTGGAGACGGAGCAGAGGATCTCGTGCTGGACCAGCTGGTAGTCACCCTCTCCGTTGGAGCTGCTGCTTTTGGTGGTGGGGGCCGAGTGGGGGATGGACTGAGCGGTGGTTCCCGCTCCTCCCGTACGTGCGGAGAAAGCAGGAGCCGAGAGCTCCTCCAGAATCTGAACGCTGCCGCTGCCGCTTCCGCCGCCTCCTCCGGAGCTCTCCACTTCCTCATTCTTCCTCTTCACGCCATACCTGTGCCCGCGGGAAGAGTGCGACTCCGTGTGGTGGGTGTTGTGGGAGGTTCTGCGGCTGGACCCGCGCGGGAGGCTCCCGGTGCTGTCGGCGGCACGGACCACCACCTGACCCCGGGACGCTGGGGGAAAGACCAGGCCGGAGGTGCCGAAAGGGAGGCCCGCCGCGGGGTTGAAGCTGTACTGGCCCACAGAACTGTACGCTTCATTGGAAGCATCCCAAGCACAGCTCTCCACTTTCATTTTTTTCACCCTGCAGAAGGCACTGGAAGACACAGATGGAGGGGAGAAAACCTGCAGCTGCGAAGCCATGCCTGCAAATATCGAATAAATAGGTTCGCCATTGTTGAATACAGAAAGAACACAAAAGCACTTTTAAAAATGGCAACATGAAAATGATCAACATTATAATAAAAACAATGCGTCAAATATTTCTTTTAAATACTGGCAAATCTAATGTTCACATAAACGTACTGAAATGATCCGCCAGCTCAATGTAGAGAAATGTCACGACCATTAGATCAAAAATCCTGCCGTGCTGATTAAATAAACATATTTTAATATTAAATTCGAGTTTGTTTGTTTTTTTGGTGTTGCTTGTAACTACATAGACACACTTAAAAAAGGAAAAATATCTCTTGTACAGTGCAGACAAAATATGCACTAATTGCTAATCTATAATTTTTTTTTTTTAAATCCTCATGAAAAGGATTCAAGATGTAGTAATGTTTTTATTCTCAGGTTTAAAATACATTGTATTGATATTAATGTTCAAAATGATTTTGTAAAATGTATTTAATCATAAAATTAGTTACAATTCTATATTAATCTTATTAGTAAAATAAAGAGAAAATTCTACATATTAAATTTATTAAAATCCTAAAATGAACTGAAAATTCTACTTATTAAATTTAAATGATAAAATAAAGAGAATTCTACATAGCACATTTATTTAATCATAAAAAGAAAATTCTATATATGTATTAAATCATTAAATAAGAAAATTCTACATATTAAATTAATCATAAAGAGAATATTCTATATACTAAATGTATTACATTTTTAAAATAAAGAGAAAATTCTACAAAGTAAATTTATTTAATCATAAAAAGAAAATTCTATACATTAATGCATTAAATCATAAAGTAAATGTATTTAATCATAAAATAAAGAGAAAATTCTGTGATAATCAGTGAATAATTGTATATTGCAAATATTGCTAGTTAATTATCATCATTACTTTTTAACTCATGGCAAAAACAGAATAAATCACAAAAGTCAAGTAACAAAACACTCTATAAGATATTTAATACAATTGATACTAGACAAAAACTGATGAACAAAATACATTCAGATGACATGTTTTTTTCCAAAAGACACCAGTTGAACATGACTCTGAATAAATACTGTTATTTTAAAAACTATAAATGATCTATAATCCCTCGATATATAATATGAACTATTTTACAGTGGAAATACTGCTAGTTGAAAAACTAAAGGCATGTAAAACAAAGACATTTCATCCCATTTCTGAAGTATGGCTGTATTACATGCACCCAGGGATTTCAACAACATTTTATTATTATTTTTCATTTTGAAACGGACAGTGTCAAAACACTGGAATGAGGGTCTCTGTATGTAAAGGCTGAAACCCCTGCTTAACACAGGCACATTCAGAGAGACAGAATGCCAGCAGAACATCGTCACGAAAACATTTAAACCATATAAAAACACCAAATCGTCAACACACAACACAAATATCAAAGATTACCTACGAACTACACAGTTGCTGGTCATAAATTGTCGTATAATCTAGTTTTAAAGCGATACCAGCCCGCTGTATGTTTACAACCACCAAACGACTCCACCCTTTTCGAGAAAACTGCGCTAATGTCGCCAAGCAAAACACGAAAATACAAAGATAAATAGGGAAAACACGGCATTTGTTCATTTATATATGAGCATTAATGTCGCAATCACTAAACTGAGTGACATTGTTGCCGATGTCCTCGAATCTGCAGACGTCATAAGTTTGCTACATTGTATCATTGTATCATCTGTCGGCTACTAGGCAACCGATCGTTAGAGTTAATGTTACAATATAACATATTAAATGTAACATTGAAAACAAAAAAGAAACATTGTAACTCAGAACAAAAGGAGAAATCAACAGGAGAAAAAAAACACCAGAGCTTAACAAATCCAACCCTCCTTAACAAAAAACCATTCAAGCGCATTATGTGTCCACAAAAGCTCAATTAAAAGACACGTACGTGTCGGATGCATACATTATGAATGATTATTGCTATATTAATACCTGAGCGTGTTGCTGATCCTGGTGTCTGAGGCAGAGGAGAGCTTTAAATCCCTCGGATCTGGATTCTAGGCCTTCATTGTTACTGAGCAGCTCCGGCCCTACAGTTAACTCGAAAATAAACAGCGATCGGTATAAAAATACAGCTCCATCAGTCACTATGAAGGGTGACCGGGCACGCTGCTCATAAAATCGTCGATTTCTGTCCTTGTACTAAAAAGCCCTGCTTAAAATCCAGGCAGAAAGGGGCTGTTGTGCTCCCCGGAACATCCAAAGCCTGATTATCAGCTGCTTCAGTCAGGCTTCCTGTCCACGGCTCGGAACTGCGCATGCGCACAAGGCTTTACACGTTTTGTAACACGCACTGAGATTAGCAATTGTGCAACTGTTGATGATGGGAAAATACCATGCCGCTGCTCAACATGTTTCCCGTTACTATTGGTAACACATCTTTGACGTACACGGCTATATTTTACCCCGACTGCAATGGAACATACTAGACAACCATGGCATTTTTATAACGTATCACTAATCCAGTTAATTTAACTAACTAGTGCAAACATGTTCATTGAAATAATAAACATTTAATACGAAATTAGTGATATAAAAATAGCTTAACAAAACAGAGCAAAACATCACAAAATTAAATATGTCTATGTGTATATGCATGTAATAGAGACATATATATATATATTTAATTTTAGAATTTCAGGGTTTTGGGGTCAACAAAATGACTGCTAATAAACCAGTGCTACAAATGTAAAGGTTTGTAGTTATGTTCATGTTTACTGAATGCTTATACAACTCACATATGTTCATTTCAAAATGAAGTTTGATCTTTTGCTTTCTTTTGATTCAGATTCAAACAGCCTTGGGTCAGATCTGCTAAGTTACAACCTGCAGAATCGCAAAGAAAGAATGTTAAATATGTTTTTTGCAGGCAGAAACAATAATCCAGCAAAACAAGAAACAGCAAAATAATATTCTTGTAAAACACAAAATATAAATACAGATAATAATGCAATAATACACTTATCAAAATGTGATATTTATCAAAATGATCAAATCTCATGTTCATTCACCAGTATAAATTAGGAAAGAAAAATATTGCCACTAATTTTGCAATCACACACTTTTATGTCTTAAGAACTTACAGGGAAATATGAACAATGTACAAAAAAAATCCTTTCCCGTTAACCAAACCATCAGTGTTGGGAAATGATTTTGAAAGCAGAATTTGGCATTGCATGACTGTTATGGAAGTGCAAGGACCCGAAAGAAAAACAAAAAAAGGATGAGAAGGAACTGTAACACAGATAATGAGGGGCTAAACAGAAACGCTGCTGACGCTAAATTCTAATCAAGAACATAACAAAAGCTGCTTTTCTTTTCCTCCGTGTCATGGGAGAGAAGACACTGCTGTGTTTCATTTCACTCAACGTGTCATTTGATGAACTTCAGAAAACCATGCTTTATCATTGCATTACCACAAGGTTGAGTCAAGCTTTTTTAAGACAGTGTTCTGTAGAGAAGTTGACTTTGGTTAAAAGAAAGAGTGACACCTGAGAAAGAGCTTTCAAGTCACGTCAGTCTAGTCTGTTTTCAGTCCTGGCCTATATGATGTAGCACAAACTTGACTGTGTAGACACACACAACCAAACCAGCTATAACACACAGGTTTGCAAGTCCACCGCTGAGGTTTGGCTTCGGCTGATGACGCGCAGGGGGTCGTCGGGCCACGTGATCGTTATGAACGCCAAAGTCTTCATCTCTAAGCCTCACATCTGGAAGACAATGAGGATGTATTTGCACACTTTGGTGTTCCTGAGTCAATTGCTTCACCTTGATCTCCTGTAAAGGAGAAGAACTTTAGTATGTATAATTAAACAAACACACTTTCTGTTTAAAAAGTATTTCAGAGTCAGATTTACCTCCACAAGCTGAGGAAACAGCTCGCAGAAAACTCTGTCCTGCAGGTTGTAGGCCAAGCTCTGTGCAGACAGCTGTCGTTTCTGACAGATGAACATACAAATAATAACTAATTCATACAGTGTGATGAATAGTATGGAATAAAATGATATGGTGATTGTTAAAAAAAAATGAGATTTTTATGTTTCAGTGCTTCCACAAAAGTTTTTGACGTGTAAGGAAAAACTATATTTCAGTGCTTTTGTGAGAAAATGTAACGTTTCTCAGAAACGCAAAATAAAGTAAAGGGGAACGTTCTTGAGGGAACAAAATATGTGTGAGAGAATGCAAACTTTCACAGGGGAACTGAATAGTTTTGCAAGAGAATGAATGTTTTTCTAAAGAAAGAAAAGTTTTTAAGGGAAACACAATACATTTTTTTATGACAAAATGCAAAGTTTCACAGAGGAACTGAATAGTTTTGCAAAGAACAACAAATGTTTTGCGAGAGAATGCAATGTTTCTCAGTTGAACAAAATAGTTTTGCAAGGGACTGCACATTTTTTCTAAAAAAGCAAAGTTTCTTGGAGGAACGCAACACATTTTTATGAGAAAATGCAGTTTCACAGGGGAATGAAATAGTTTCACAAAAAAAAAAAAAAAATGTTTTGCGAGAGAATGCAACATTTCTCAGTTAAACAATAGACACCACGTGTTTTCTAAAGGAAGCGAAGCTTCTCGGGGGAACGCAACACTTTTTTTTTTTTAACAAGAAAATGGAATCGTTTTGTGAAAGAACACCAACGTTTCTCGGTTTGAACAGAATAGTTTTACAAGGAAATGCAAAATTTCTTGTTTGAAAGGAAGAGTTTTGCTAGTAGGAACACATGTTTTTCTAAAGAAAGCAAATGTTCTTGGGTGGAACTCAACACTTTTGTGAGAGAACATTTTTCTTCATGTCTCATATGTTCATCATCACCATGTTTCTCGAGCAGGGGTGTCCAATCCTGCTCCTGGAGGGACGACGTCCTGCTCAGTTCAGCTCCAACACACTTCTAGTGAGGCTGAAGAACTTGATTAGCTGATCAGGTGTGTTCAATTAGGGTTTGATCTAAAGCAGGGGTGTCAAACTCAGTTCCTGGAGGGCCGCAGCCCTGCAAAATTTTGTTCCAACCTTGCTCCAACACACATACTATGCAGTTTTCAATTAAGCCTGAAGGACTTGATTAGTTGGATCAGATGTGTTTAATTAGGGTTTACACCCCTGATCAAAAGTCTACTGGACAGTGGCCCTCCAGTAATGGGTTCGGACACCCCTGCTCTAAAGCCTCTGTGGTATATGGGCCATTCTACAGAATTGGTCTAATGTCAGAATTAAAAATGTCTTAAAAAATGGGTCATTTCCCCCAAAATGTGTATGTATGCAAATTGTATAATATCCAAGGCACACATTTCTAGTAATTGTGCAGTTAATTCTCATATTGTATTTTCTGAAAGTTTTGGAATATTGTCCTCTCCCCAAATTTGTCACTACACAGTAATAATAGTTTAATTAGAAGGGTTTTATGGACCTATTAAGATTTTGCTTACATACCAATAGCTATTTTATTAAACATTAGAGGTAAATTAATAACAATTACATTTTTAACAATATGTCCAGTGTACTTTATGAGATTTGTTGTATTTTTAATGCAATTTTTCTTCATAAAAGGCAAAAAGTTGATCATGCTGATTTCAAAGTTGGATTCATTAGTTTGAATATACATTGAACCAAACGCTATCTTAATAATTCAGTAGGCTACACTTTATTTTTAACAAAACATCCTATGTTTTGGCAGTGACAGTAATAATAAAATTTTGTTTATTTCCCCCAAATAATGGATTGTGTTTTCCTTTTTGTCACTAACAAAACAATGACTTGTCTCGGTCGTGACTGTTTCAGCAGTGACAATTTTATGGGATAACACCCAAAAAAACAAAGATGTCACTACTGAAACTCCACCAAATGTTTTGGTCGTGACTGTTTCAGTATTGACAATTTTAGATATTTAAAATGACTGTGAATTTATTGGTAAAAAACTGTAAAAATGCTACAGAAAAAAAACTGTTAAATGGTTAAAATTTACAGTGAATAACCATAAATTGACATTCCCAGAATCCCCTGTGTTGAAATAACTCTTCTTACTTTTCTTATCAGTTTTGTACATTAGGGTTATATCTTACATCTAGTGTTGGTAAATTAATGTTTATTGCATTAAGTTTCATGTGTGTTATCATGATGGTGTTTAGTGTTTGTGTGAATGACACTGTGCACCTTCTATATATGTTAGTATTTAAAAGCTTCTTGTGATGAGCTTTGGTTCATCATGTGATTTTCTAATCACCACCTGCTTTTGGTGGTTATCAGTGTATTACAAATGTACAAAACAGATTTGAGTAATTCTATAGGTTGGTAAATTAACATTATGTCAGTTAAAGAAATTATGGTATTTACCTGTAAATTGAAGTCAAAACCGTAAAACACTAAATGATTCTACCGTATTTTAATGGTAAAATTCCGCCAACCACAGCTGCTTGTTCACTGTAAAATTTACAATTTTTTTTTTACAGCGTAGCTCAAAGATGCTTATCAGGACATGGTTAGCTAGCACAGTTTTGAACGGTTGTACACTTAAAAAAACTATGGAATAACTCCCAAATAAAGTGTGCTTAATTGCAGAAAAAATGTGTTCGATAGTGACGTTCCTTAAAGTTACACACAGATTTTTCCGATTTTTTAATACATTTACCTCAAAATCTACTCACCATGTATCTATGAGAGAGGGGGACACAGGAATATTTCCTGATCATAAATGGGTGTAGTGAAAATCAGTCTCAACCAATATATATATATATATATATATATTTTTAAATAATCAAAAATATACTTTTAACAATGAAACAAACAAAAAAAAAGGATATTTTAAGAATTTGAAAATTAGGAGTTAGGGTTCAGGATAGCCACCTCTCAACTAAAAAAAAAAACAAAAACAAAAAAAATACCCAATAATACCCACATTTAAAAATTAAATGTGTTTTTTGGTTGTGGTTAGCACCAGTTCTGTAGCGGGGCCCATATACAGCCTATACATTAAGCAGAACACATGTTTGTGATTTCAGTGTACGTACGGTGAAGTCAGACGTCTCTATGCTTCCCAGTGTGGGAATGTTTTCCACCATGAAGCTCAGCAGTGCGGTGAGTATTGTAGAGACGGACCAGGCGGGATTCCACGTGTCAGGATGGAAATCACTGATGGACAGACACAGCCTACGGGGTAAAAGGAGGAGCAGATAGTTGACATGAGACACAGTGATCCGCAGTGACTTCACAGTAATGATTTTGCTGATATTGATCTTACCGTGTGTTACACGTGAATCTCCCATTAGGGGTTATCATATAAATACTGGGTGGTTTAAAAGGAAAGTCTTGAGGAAATATCAATTTACCATGATAGTAGCCACCTTAAATAGACATTACAAAACACATAATTAGCAAAAGAAGAAATAAGTGCAAAAAAATAGCCTGTAATGCATGTAGAAACTTATTAAAGTGAAAGTGCTGATGCCTACCCTCATAAGGGGTTTTCTCAGGTCCACGAACAACAAAATGCCTGTGGAACATTTTATCATGAGTGAGGTCATTAACAAACATTTCAGGATATTAACTGAGAACAAAGGTTTATTTCACAATAGTTTTTGATTTGTTCACTAGATCTGTACTGTTCATCTAATTATGACTAATATATCAGTGCCATTCTGATGTAATTCAGAGACATTTGTACCATTCCAGTATGTTGGAGGGCAGAGGTTCAGCGCAGATGTAAGGCACTGGGTCTTTTCTAATCCTGAGGTAGTCCTGCTTCAGACGACGTGTTGCTGCTGTACTCTCCTTCCTATTAGCACCCGCACTCATCTGAGATCAAGTTTCGTTTAATATTAAAATCACATTACGAAAGAGAAAGCATTCTTTACAAGTATAAAGCCAATACTTATTTTGGATAATACAATAATAAAACAACCACAGTAGTTGTAATAATTCTAATAAATTTGACAGGATGTTCTGTTCTAATTTGTGTCACTAATAATATGACGACACATATACTACCAGTCAAAAGCTTTTTAGAAATTAATACTTTTATTTGGCAAGGATGTTTTAAATTGATCAAAAGTGATGATAAAGACATAATGTTACAAAAAAATATTCTTCTTTCTATTCATCAAAGAAACCTGAAAAAATTCTACTCCACTGTTTTCAACAAACAAATGATTAGAATGATTTCTGAAAGATCATGTGCTAAAATTCAGCTTTGAAATCACAGGAATAAATTATATTTTAGAATATGTTTAAATAAAGAACAGTCATTTTAAATAGTAAAAATATTTCTAAATTTTACTGTATTTGCTTTGGATCATATAAATGCAG
>JAHKKF010413459.1:0-16653 GCA_019740295.1 Labeo calbasu | reverse complement strand
AATGAAAATAACCAATCGTTTTGCTAGATAAGATCCTTCTTCCTCGGCTGGGATTGTTTCCGACCGCATTTGGGATCGTTTGAAGCCACATTTAAACTGCATTTTTGAAGTTCAAACTCAGGGCACCATATCAGTCCATTATATGGAGAAAAATCCTGAAATGTTTTCCTAAAAAAACCAATTTCTTTATGACTGAAGAAAGAAAGACATTATCTGTAAATTGTTCTGGAAGTGGACCTCTCCTTTAATTAATCAGCATATGATATCACTTAATTTGATTACAAGTAAACACACTAAGAAGCTCTCATTCTGTACACTGAGTGTTGGTTTTTAAAAGTAATTGCTGGCATGTGTTCATTTGAGTCAATGTTTATCCTCTTTAACTGTTAGTAATAATATATTAAATAGTCATATATGTTGAGGTGCCTTACATCCTTAAACTATTAATTTTGCTGCCATCGTAGTTCTATTTTAAATATCTCTTGATGCTCAAGTTGGATTAATTATGAGTCTGGCAAACATTTGAACATTTTAGCTAGTCAGAAACTTCAGTGAAATCCCAACTAAATTATCCAACTAGTTGTGTTTTAAAGCTGAATAGACATTTCACTCCCAGTCTGCATTTTTATTTTATTTAGAGCGGATGATTTCCACTGTGAATATTGTGAAGTTTGGCACACACTACAATTTTGAACATGATTTTGTCATCTAAGACAAATTTTTGGGAATCCTAACAGATTTCTTTTGTTGTAGGGCACACTTTGATTTCTTAGCATGACATGCTCACTGACTGCCAAATAATTGCCATTGAGAGGATTCATAGTCTCTGACGAACTTCTGACAGAGTCAGAAATTTTGGGTCGCAGTCCTAAAATGTGTCTCTCTACAAACTCACTCTTCTGCCCAGCCAAAACTTTTGTTTTCTGTGCCAGGCAAAACATTGCCAACATTACTTCAAGGGCTTGCCTGGGTTTGTGTGGCGTCGTTTCAATTTTGGCGATATTAGAATGTGACACGTTTGATCATCCAGTCAACGTTGTCAGTCTGCCTTGGCTTTAACTCAACATCTCACCGTACAATGCGACAAACAACAAACTTATATAACCGAAGGAGAAAAAATCAGACATCCAGCTTTAGAAAGGACATCTATAGTCTAGTAATTTGCACTCATTATTACTAATAAGCAGGTTTGCTGAAGTTCTGATTTCACTGACGTTCAGGTTTCGGTAATGACCGTGTTGGAAATCAGCTTCCTGTGAAGTCACCTTGACTCTCTGATTGAGATGCAGTTTCTGATCTCTCCTCTAGACTCTAATCATCTGGGACACGAGCCTGCGGACATGCGGAGAATATCACTGCCTTATGGTGCGACAGTAGGCCAACCCTCCCTCCGCTCCTCAAACACTGATTTCTTATAATGCCAATGACTCTCATAATCACAGAGCAGCTGAAGTTTGACAGTCAGCATGGATTGGGAGGGGGGCAGATTAATTTCCTTGCAAATAGCTGTCAGGTGTTTGCTTTTGTGTTTGCCTTTTGGGAGTCCTGGGAACGGTTACCCTGTAGCTGTATTTAATAAAGATACTGATTGGGTGTAAAACACTTTTTAAGGGCAAAAACAACACTATTTAGGGGCCGTGGAAGATGTCGTACAAGATTCGATTGCCCTTCAGAAGCCAATTCTGCTTAAAGGGATAGTTTGCCCAAAAAATTAAAATTCTGTCATTAATTACTCACTCTAATGTCGTTCCAAATCCATAAGACCTTTTTTGTCTTGAGAGCTTTCTGGCCCTGCATAGACAGCAACACAACTGACACGTTCAGGACCCAGAAAGGTAGTAAGGACATTGTTAAAATAGTCCATTTGACATCCGTGGTCCGACCGTAATGTTATGAAGCTTCGAGAATACTTTTTGTGAGCAAAGAGAACAAAAACAACAACTAAATTCAACAAGTTAACCTTGGCTAGCAACTTGCCAGCAGTTTATACAAGATGACAGGCTAATCAGCTAGTGGAATGGTAGGACATCTATAGTCTATACACACTCAAAAATAAAGGTACAAAAGCTGTCAGCGGGGCAGTCATTTTTTTTAAAGTTTAGGTACTAATATATCCACTATAAGAGCGGGCCTGGCCATTTGTAAATTTGATGGGTCTGGTTTCTGGTCTCATCCGTATCAAGCTGTCTTTAGCTGTACAAAACAGCTTGTTTTGCCGCTTGATGTTGCAAATTGAAATTGGTGTGTCTTACCATTAGGGGTGCAATGGTACACAGATGTCACGGTTCGGTACGTACCTCCGTTAGAGGGTCACGGTTCGATACAATTTCGTTACAACAGAAAAAACCCCCAAAAACAAATCTACTATGCTAGGTTTCTTTTCATTTATTTTAAACAGACAGTAGTACAAATACAACTAAATATTATATCAAATTAATGTCATATATAGGGTATAAAATCTGCAGTACATATATACATACAAGGAATAAATACTTGAAATATGTTTAATTTAGTTAACTGATAAACAAGGGGGAAAAAACTGTGCGACACATAACGTAGCCTATAGTTGCTGAGTTTCAGTTCAGTTTTGTTACAGAAAGGAAACTGAAATGGCAGAAAGCCACTTTCTGTTTGTTTTTTGTTTTGAATTGATTTTGCTGGAAAGTTGAAGTAATCGCGTCGGCGCACACAAACACAAAACATATCAGTTTCAGGCTTCTAGCATTGCTAACTTGACAGCGCAGTTGGTACTTTGTCGAAATAAAACACAGTGAACCAAACATCAGCGCATCCACCTCGTTGTGTCATCATTAGGACGCAGCTGAAGTACAAAGTCTATAATTTACATAATAAATAATAGTTTAGCATTTAGATACATTGCAAATGTGGAATTGTTATGGAATATTTGGATTTGTGCCGAATGAGATAAGTAGGATACACGAGCACAAAGCTCCATTTCGCAAACAGTAAAAGTAACGTTATGCTCCTTTGTCAGTGAGAGACGTGTTCAGAATCACCACGATCACTGTCTAGTGGTCTTTGTTTTCAAGTGCGCAACTCCTGGCATTTGCTGTTCTTCTGCCGGCGGTTATCAAAGAAAGTTGCATTACTGTGGGTGCCCCCTTCTGGATTGAGGGTGGATTGCCTGTATTCGTTGTAAGGCCTCATGCACCGAACCGAGAAGCCAGTACCATGGCGGCTTGGTACGAATACATGTATCGTTACACCCCTACTTACTATATTATTGTAATGTATTATCTTAATTATCAACACACTGGTTTGTAGTGCAAACAGTTTTACAGTATGTACGCATTAAGGAATACGATGGATACCTTTTAGGTACTTGACCTTTTTGAGGTAAATAAGGTACAAAGGTGTGCCCTCTGTAAAGGTACTGCGCCAGTGACAGCTTTTGGACCTTTTTTTCTGAGAGTGTAGGCTAAATTGTTTGTGATATGTTAACATAGCAGGGTATTTGGCTAGGAAATATAGTAGTCTAATCCAAACGTTTATTTTCATCATTTTATACAGTATCTTCAGTTATGTGATATATAATTTAAAAGACATTGATGACAGATCATAGTAAAGTTGGTAATCAGACAACTGATTTAAAAGAAATGTTCTTTCAGCCAATAGAAATTGCTTTGGGGTCCAAGATGTTGTGTGCAGTGTGATTTAAATGATGTAATGCTATTTGTTCAGTTATTGTAATAAACTGTTTACTTTCTGCTTGCCTACTGCTCGCTCTTAATGCGCATAATGCTGCAGTTTAGTGTGAAATCATTCATTTTCATTCATAACGATGGCAGTCAAGGATGAAGGATGGATTAGTAGGCCGGTAACCTTTTTAAATGTGACACTGTTACGGCGCTGTCCATCTGTGCATTGATTTATGTTAATTTCTTTTAATGTTTGAAAAGAAAAATGGTTCTTCTCTCTCCAAAAAAATATGTGCTTGACACTGACTGAATATGAGCACATTTGTATTCATATCCTAATATTTCTGTGCTTGTTAAAGTGGTCCATGAGAGAAACTCTGAAAGGCTTAAAACTTTAAAACCAAATGCCAGAGGTTAAACATCCTCATTGTGATTTCACATGACAATGAATTCATTCACTTACAGACGAGTTTGATGGTACCACATTATGTGACTGTTATTTTTGTTAGATTTAGTTAATACGTTACGTATCATGAACTTTTGATGAGCAATTGCAGCATTTATTAAAGGAGAAGTCCACTTCCAGAACAACAATTTACAAATTATTTACTTATCCCGTTGTCATCCACGATGTTCATGTCTTTCATTCTTCAGTCGTAAAGAAATTGTTTTTTTGAGGAAAACATTTCAGCATTTTCTCCATATAATGGACTGATATGGTGCCCCGATTTTGAACTTACAAAATGCAGTTTAAGTGCGGCTTTAAATGATCCCAAATGCTGTTGTAAACGATTCCAGCCGAGGAAGAAGGGTCTTATCTAGCGAAACAGTCGGTTATTTTAATAAAAAATAATACCATTTATATCATATTAAATGCCAAACGCTCCATTATATGGAGGAAAAATCAGAAATGTTTTCCTCGAAAAACATAATTTCTTTACGACCGAAGAAAGAAAGACATAAACATCTTGGATGACAAGGGGTGAGTATATTATATGTGAATCTTTGTTTTGGAAGTGGACTTCTCCTTTAATATTGGTTAATATTAAATTTCTATCAAAAGAATTGTGTGAGTGAGATTTTATTTTATTTTATTTTATTTTTTGATAAAAGGTCACTTATGCTCACCATTTGTAGTTTTTGATCATAAATACAGTAAAATCATCCTCAAAGATCAACATCAAAGATGCTAAGAGATAGTTGAATTAAGTTATTATTTGTGTTTTCTTTGCACACAAAAAGTATTCTCCAAAAATTATGGTTGAATCACTGATGTCACATGGACTATTTTAAGGATGTCCTTACTACCTTTCTAGGTCATTAAAAATATCTTAATTTTTGTTCCAAAGATTACGTGTTTGGAACGACATGAGGGTGAGTAATTAATGACAGAATTTTTAGTTTTTGGGTGAGCTATCCCTTTAATTAATGCTAACAAATGAACCCTTTTTGTGAAGTGTTGGAAATTTATCAAATGATGAATCATCATGCATCATTTTTTTTGTCAAGTGCACTTCATTGGTGAATCAATCAGTTTTAATTTTACTGTGATGTGCGGCTATGTAAGCACACCATTAATTTCATTGAAGGATGAAGGATGTAGGATGTTGCTTTTGAGTTTTTCTGAAGATTTGACTGATATGCAATTATTTTGTTCTACTACAACATTTGGTATATATTTAGTTTGTGAGTCATTTTTATTTTACTTTTGTTCCCTGTGTGATTTCCAGAGGTTGTGAGAGTTTTGAGAGAGGCCTTTAGCATGCTGACAGCGTGCTCTGCTTTAGTGTACTAACAGTAACTGCTAGACTGACAGCACAGTGAAACCCTGTTGGTATACTGTGTCTGTGAATTTCTCTCTTTTACTACTACAGTTATCAAAGCTTTGCCTTATGTAACTAATCCACAGAGTTGCACAGTAAATTTAGAGACACTTACTGTAGGACTTCAAATTGCCTGCTGTGAGCAATGCACCTGTTATTATGGATAATCTGTAGGTCAGTATTTTTGAAAGGACTGTGATTGTTTTGTGTAATTTTAGGTTTTAGTTATTTAGTCTGTTTATTTGTTAAAAAATGACCCTTGGATACCCTATCAAAGAGCTGTGCTTATAGGTCCATTTGGGATCAATATTTTCTTCTATTCATCAAAGAATTCTGAAAAAAAGTATTACAGTTTTCATAGAAAATATCAGCATTGATAATTATAAGAAATGTTTCTTGAGCAGCCAATCAGCAAATTCGAATGAATTCTGAAGGATTGTGTGACACTGAAGACTGGAGTAATGATGCTGAAAATTCAGGTTTACCATTACAACAATGAAGTATGTTTTAAAATATATTCAACAGTGTTGGAAACTCAGAAACAAAGACTAGGAGACTCTTGGGTATCTTCAGCAGAGTTCTTTATTGAGAACGAGCTGTGTGGTGCTACAGTTATCAAAAGTCTAAAATAGGCAGTGATACATTGTAGTTTATATACATTTAGGCGGCAGTGCTTAGAAATGGAGACAAAGCACCTGGGTGACGACCTTAAACAAAGCATGCAAATGAAGTATTCAGGTGTAGCAAACTGCCCCATTTCACCAGTCCTAATCCAATCATCATAACTACTCAAAGACAAGGGAAGAGGCACCAAAAGCCATTACAAACAAAAGAGGAGAGTCTCAGTAATCTTTCAGCTCATTTGATTTACAATAAGAGAACAGGAACTGGCAGGAAGCTCTTGCTACAAACTTTGCTTGAGAGAATCATTTGTCTGATGTCATATTTACCTTAAATGCTAAATACAATGTACTTCACCTTAGTTTTTCATATGATGCTATGTCAGAATGTAGGAACAGCATATCTTAAACAGATTCTTGTAATAATTTGTAATCTCACAATAGATAGCAGTTGTTTTAAATTGTAATAACAGTTCGCGGTATAAGAGTTTTTACTGTATTGTGAATTTGTGATCACATGATGCATTACATTTTAAATATGTTTTAAACTGCAATCATATTTTACAATAAAAGCATTTTACTGAATTCAATTTCAAAACAGAATAACATTTTAAAAAGTTGTTTTAAATTTTAATGTGTTACAATATAACAGTTTTAAATGGACCTTTAAAAAAATAAATAAATAAAAATACACAGACTTTCGCATACTAATACTTGGCAAATGCTCTCAGCCGTATTGAGCCATCAACTCACATCATGGCATGGCTTCTCAGCAAATGGGTTTTGAGCAAATACTGTAGGTCTTTATTAATTCATGTGCATCCATACTTTAATAAGTAAAAGACGCACAAAGGAAATACACATAATAAATTTCTTGTGCGCATGCAATAGTTTCTCATGGACACACAATAAGTTTCTCGTGAACATACAATACGTTTTTTTGTGCACACGCAATAGTTTCTTTCACATGCAGTGAGTTTCTCGTGTGCACTAAATAGTTACTCATGAGCGTGCAGTGAGGTTCTCGTGAGCACATAATTGTTTCTCGTGACCACGCAGTAAGTTTTTCATGAACACAATACGTTTCTTGTGCACATGTAATAAGTTTATGGTGAACATACAGTAAGTTACTCATGTACACACAATAAGTTTTATGTGCACGCGCAAATGTTTCTTGTGACCACACAATAAGTTTTCTCCTGACTTCACAATAAGTTTCTTGGGACCACGCAATAGTTTCTTGTGAGTATGCAATGTTTCTCGTGACCATTCAATAGTTTCTCGTGAACACAATATGTTTCCTGTGCACACACAATAAGTTTCTCATGAACACACACTAAGTTTCTTGTGAACACAGTATGTTTCTTGTGCACATGCCAAAGTTTCTCGTAAACAAGCGATATGTTTTTCGTGCACACGCGATAGTTTCTTGTAAACGTGCAAAAAGTTTTGTGCGAGCACACATTAAGTTTCTCGTGAACATGCAATAGTTTCTTGTGAGCATGCAATAAGTTTCTCATGCGCACGCAAATGTTTGTTCTGACCACAATAGTTTCTCGTGAGCATGCAATAAGTTTCTTGTGCACACGTGAAAGTTTCTCATGAGCATGCAATCATTTCTTGTGCACACGCAATAGTTTCTCGTGAGCACACCATAATTTTCTTGTGAGCTTGCACTAAGTTTCTTGTGCATACACAAAAGTGCGCATGCAATGTTTTTGTGAGCAGGCAGTAGTTACTCATGTACACGCAATACGTTTCTAGTGCACACAATAAGTTTAATGTGCACACGCAATAGTTTCTTGTGACCACGCAATAAGTTTCTCCTGACCTCACAATAAGTTTCTCGTGACCTCACAGTAAGTTTCTCATGAGCGCACAATAGTTTCTTGTGAACACGCAGTAAGTTTCTTGTGAACACAATACGTTTCCTGTGCACACACAATAAGTTTCTCATGAACACACACTAAGTTTCTTGTGAACACAGTATGTGTTTTTGTGCACATGCGAAAGTTTCTCGTAAACAAGCGATATGTTTTTCGTGCACACGCAATAACATGCAAAAAGTTTTGTGCGAGCATGCATTAAGTTTCTCGTGAACACGCAATAGTTTCTTGTGAGCATGCGATAAGTTTCTCATGCACACGCAAAAAAGTTGGTTGTGACCACAATAGATTCTCGTGAGCTTGCAATAAGTTTCATGTGCATACACAAAAGTGCGCACGCAATGTTTTTGTGAGCAGGCAGTAGTTACTCATGTACACGCAATAAGTTTCTTGTTACCACGCAATAAGTTTTTTGTGACCTCACAATAAGTTTCTCGTGACCTCACAATAAGCTTCTCATAAGCACGCAATAGTTTCTTGTGAACACGGAATATGTTTCTTGTGAACACAATATGTTTCCTGTGCACACAGAATAAGTTTCTTGTGAACACAATGCGTTTCTTGTGCACATTCAAAAGTTTCTCGTAAGCACGTGATACGTTTCTCATGCACACGCAATAGTTTCTCTTGAGCACGCAGTAAGTTTCTTGTGAGCATGCAATAGTTTCTTGTGAGCATGTAATAAGTTTCTCGTGAGCACGCAATAAGTATCTTGTGGGCATGCAATAAGTTTCTCGTGCAAACGCAAAAGTTTGTTGTGACCACAGTAGTTTCTCGTGAGTATACAATAAGTTTCTCGTGACTTGTTTCTTGTAAGCAAACAAAAGTTTCTTGTGAGCAAACAATAAGTTTCTTGTGTGCAAGTGAAAGTTTCTGGTGAGCATGCAATCATTTCTTGTGCACACGCAATAGTATCTCGTGAGCACACAATAATTTTCTTGTAAGCTTGTATATGCAAAAGTTTCTCGTGCACACGCAATAGTTTCTCGTGAGCACACACTAAGTTTCTAATGCCCATGCAATAGTTTCTCGCAAGCATTCAGTAAGTTTCTTGTGTGCAATAAGTTTCTTGTGCTCGTGCAATAGTTTCTTATAAGCATTCAGTACATTTCTGCGCATGCTATAAGCTTCTTGTGAAAAAAGTTTTTCGTGAGCATGCAATAAGTTTCTCACGTGCATGCAATAGTTTCTCGTGAGCATGCGGTAAGTTTCTTGTGCGCACACAAAAGTTTCTTGTAAGAATGCAATAGTTTCTCACAAGCATGCAATACGTTTCTTGTGCACATCCAAAAGTTTCCCGTAAGCACGCAAACTTTTCTTGTGGAAAGTTTCTGTTTATAATCTAACGCTAATTGTTGTATGTGCGTTCATGAGAGAGTGGCGCTCCAGCAGATGACGTAGGACATAGGCATAGCGTATGCTCCTGTGAGAAGTGCCGAACACAGAAGCGCAGAGGAGAGAGCAAAACAAAACACTGATCACGAATTAGAAGTATAAAACGAGGATTTGTAATGATAAATGCTGGAGGATTTCGAGAGGACTCAAGAGGGGACTGTTTTTCCCGTGCACACGACAGTTAGGGAAAGCTTGGGATTCATGGTTTATAAAGTTTTAAATATGAATACTCCAATTGTATTCGTCTAAAAGAAGAAAGTCATATACACCTAGGATGATTTGAGGATGAGTAAATGGTGTAATTTTAATTTTGGGGTGAACTATCTGTTTAAAATTGAAGTTTTTTTACATTATGTAAGAATAAAAAGGGTTGCAGGTAGTTATTAGGTATCTGTTTACAGGCCCAAGTCAAAAAAGCACCTGACCACTAGTCTGATATGGCTTGATTTTTTTTCCCTAGTTTGGACAGTTCTGTCCACTCGCATAGTTATGTTTTAGCACACCTCTCCCTAACAATTTGCCTCAAGCAAACATCACTAAATGTGTAGTTTACCGCATCCCTAAGGGTAAAATCAACCACGAGCGACCCTGGGGTCCATTCAGCCATCCAGAGCATGTTTCAAAAATCAAAACATGTCATGGGACATTTGTTTTGAAGGTGTCTGGGACCTAAATGGACAAGACCCGAAGGGTTCCGCTTGACCATGCCAGGCCTGTCAGCTCTTCAGGCTTAAAGTTCACATTGAGGATGCAGACATATTTTGGCTTTTCAGACTGGAACAGCTTGCCCTCTTCATCCTGGGGCACCATCCAAGAGCTTTGGCCTCTTTTTCAACCCATCATCTCCAGCAATGGACCTTAAGGGGTGTTCTGGTTGATAAGTCTCTGTACTGTTGGATTCTACTAGCCGTTTTTAGATTTGTTGGTAATTGCTGCTCATTTGCAGAAAGTTGAGCTCAGCTTCATGGCATCAATACTGCTCATGCCGTCGGAAACCACCAACTCTTATTGAAAACGAATGAGTTCCAGTTGTTTTATCGCCGAAAATCGCCCTGTGTTTGAATGCTGTAGGCGCTTGACAGACGGCTGAGAGCTTAGCTGTTTAGATTCGGCATTTAATTCTTGTAGCGACGGCATGCAACCAGGGAATCTGATAAGCAGCAGGTGGCAAAGGGGATCTTAAATGCTATTGATTGTTTTGAAGAATGAGAATTAACCATAAGGTGTTCTCTAGTGTGCTGTGAGCACTTACGTTTCAAAAGCAGATGTTAAGTCACTGCTAATGTAGAGCTGTGGAACAGAATGTTGGTTGTTCAGAAATAAACAAGTAAAGCTCAAGAGCTTGTTTCTATTTTAGCCCTGAAGTACCTTAAATGACATTTATTAAGACAGACTTTTGCTTTTGTGATGTTAAATGTCACGGCCGTTTTCAGAAACCTTCTACAGAGTAGAATATAATAGAATGCCATCTAATGATACAGGACCAGTGTGGGTTTAAATGGTTTTAGTAGAGCGTACATAACACCATAACACAGAAATTTCATGTAATTACAGGACCTAAATGCGTCATATACAATATGGATTACATATACGGGACAGAAAAAAAAAACAAAAAGAAAAAGAGCAAATACTACTACTACTACTACTAATTTTATTAAAATAAACACACAAAGTAAAGTTGTTTTATTACAATAAAATAAAAAATAAAATAAATAAAACAAAACTACATTTTACCACAAAGAGAAAAAAAGCCTATTTTAGGTCCTTTTTTCAATATAAGCTTGTTTCTGCCATGGTTTTTTTTGAGAGTTAAATTCAGATTTTTTTTCCCTCAGATTTTTTTTTTTTTCAGAATAAATTCAGAATTGTGAGATATAAATGCACAGTTGTGAAATATAACTTGCAATTCTAGGAAGAAATGTCAGAATTGTGAGATACAAGCCACTTTCACACAGTAATACCAGTAAATTGTTGTAAAATTACCACGGTTTATTGGTAAATAAAAAAATGTTCCCTCTTTTTACCGGTAAAGCACCATTCACACATCAGTTTCAAAATACCTGTAAATTCTGTGACACTCCAGAAATGACGTCTAAACAGGGTTCATACATGGTGCTTAAAGTACTTGAATTTGACTTTGAAATTTAAGGCCTGGAAAACCCTTGAAAATAGCAATATTCCTGACAAGGTACTTGAAAAGTACATATATTTTGACGCAAAATTCACGCAGTTCAAAAAACATCATACCCTTTTAGCTTATATCAGTTAATGTCAGAAAACAATCGAGCTAAGCCAGTTCTAGTACTGACGGTGTTGTGTAAACATGGCTGAAGATGCGAAAAGAGGAACAGATGAACCAAATCATTTGAGTCATTTACAGTGGAACCGCTCTGGGGTGCGTTTCCCAAAAGTATCATTAGCCAACTATGATCGCAAGTATCATCGTTATCAACATAGTTCACTGATTCGGTTTTTCCCGAAACCACAGTTCAAACGAACACTCGCAGACAGCGCCACAAACTTACGTGGTTGGAACTACAGCTCTTGACCTGTGGTTAGAAGCTTAGTTCCTTGTTAGTAAGACATATGGGCTCAATAAGTTATGCTCTTGGGCACAATAAGCAAGCTAACATGCAGTGCAATCTTTCTCTTGATCTAAATATAAATGCATTTTAATCAATGTATTTTTAAGCTTCCTCTGCTAGCGTCGTTTTTGAATAGTGCGCATGCGCATAAATGCCTACGGGAACCCCGGAATATGATGTAAGAGGGAACCCGCGATGAATCAAACATCAAATAAAGCGAAATGATAGGGAACCAAAAATTGTAAATTAGAACATAGGTGCCATGTTCAATATAGCTGCATTTCAGAGATCTCTAATCAGTTAAATAGCATAAGTACTCGGTGATGTCATTAACAACGGCCCTACATTGTTGAACTAATGTGGTTCAAACAACGCAGATGCGACCGTGTTCGGTCAGTGACTAGCTAGTTTCCACAACAATGCATCGTACTATGGAGGTTAATCAGCGAGTTACTTCGTTGTATGGGAAACTCACACCTGATTGATTCAAACTCGTGACTTTGATCATTCTTTTCAAGAGATTCACTAGCAAAAACCAGATCGAATTAAGAGGCATTCATTTTTCAAATGTCGACATCTCTTGTAATGGTTTTAAAAAGCCTGTAGTAATGGGCGAAACAGAGCTTTTAGAAACTCCGAATCAGTTAAGCTATTGTGTCGCAAAATGATTCACTGTTTTGAAGTGCTCCAATCAGATTGCATATCAAGAATCATTTGTTTCAGATTAGGACTTCAAATCACATATCGCGGCTCATTTGTGATACGCAATTTGAACGTGGATCATGAATCATTTGATTCAGATCGGAACTTCGGAGCCCGGATTGCGAATCATTTGATTCAGAACGGGACTTTCGGTGTGGGTTCGTGAATCATTTGTTTCAGTTCAGGATTTCAGAGCGATTTCATGAGTCATTTATTCAGTTTTTTTTTTAAACAGTAGAAAACATCAAACCATTAATGCAGTACAGTTATAAAAAAAAAACAGAAAAAAGTATACAGTGGTTGTACGATAGTAAAAATGTAGCATACTTTAGTAGTAATACTTTGCTTGTGCTTCACTTTAATTTAGCCATGTTTTATTAGTAAATTTTTATTTATCTATTTCTCTTTTTTTAGAATTTGAATGGAAGACATTGCTCGAAAAGCGAGATCTCTGATTGAAGTCCTTGAAAATCAAAAAGTAGAGCTTGAAAGTCATTTTACAGTATCTGTAAGAACCCTGTCTAAATGCTTGCACCTCCTGGTGCTGTGTCTGTAAACATGGAGGGGTGTATATGGTCAGTATTTTTGAGTCAAACGCTTACATTTATGCAGCTGCTTTTGGCCAAGAGACATCATATTAGACGACTTCAAACTGAATTACACAGCGTAGAGTAAATGTGTCATCTGCATCAGAATGTTATGATTGGCCTAGAGTAGGCGTTTTATATCAGCGCGTTCTGAACTTTTACATGCTCAAATCGGTAATTTCGTTCTACGTTCACACAGAGCACATTGCTGGTAATTTACTGGTATTGTTGCGTCTTCTGTATTTTTGAAAAGGTCTTGTTCACACAATAATCTCTTAACGGTAATTTACCGGCAGTTTACCAGTAAAGACTGTGTAAAAGGGACTATAAACTCACAATTGCAAGAAATAAATCAGAATTGTGAAAAGTCGTAATTTAATGGCTAATAATCAAATTACTTTGTGGCTGAAATAAAACAAATATCTGAATTGTGAGAATGAACAGAATTGTGAGAAAGTCAGTGAGTTTTTAGCTCACAATTCTGACTTCTCTGAATAGCCATTAGATTGTCACAACTAATCTCTGTGTGGTATAGAAGCACAGATAAGTTTTTTTTTGTTTTGTTTTGTAATCTCACAATTGAGACTTTTTTATACGTATATGTATAGTATTGATTGGAGGCTTATTGCAGACAAACAGCAGGTGGTAAGATGTTGTTCAAGTGTGTTTTTGAAGTCAATAATTTGTGTGGATATTTTCCCCCCTCTAACAATGTGTTCAAGGTTTTTCTTGTTAGCTTCTCTGTGTTTCTGTACCACACACACAGACATTAGCTGTCAGAGTGAAATGGCTCTGCAGAATCGAACAAGGAGGTGTTGACTGACTCCACACTTCCTTGATTTGTCTGAGGAAGATCATGTCTGATGCAGCTTCCTGATGAGATGGTGTGTGTTGATGTGCCATTTCAGGTATAGGCGCCTATAGAATTGTAAGTTGTCTGTTATAGCAATTTATTGGCTGTTGATGGAGACAGGGAGTTTGAGGTCTGTTAGTGCCTGAAGAATAAAGTGACCTCAAAAAGGTCATTCATAGCTTATTGTTGGCACAACAGGTGATTGCTTTATCCACTTCTAGCTGATATTGTGCTGTATTGTGTTGTCAGGAACAGTGCTGCAGAGTTGGATATGACTGAAATCTTATACCACAGTATGAGTAATTTTATATCACAGTATCCATATATGCAATATGGTTTGAAGTTTTGTGGTCAATATTAAAAAAAAATAATAATAAAAAAAAAAAATAAATAACAAAGCTCACCAAGGCTGAATTTACTTGATCAAAAATACAATAAAATCAGTAATATTGTGTAATATTATTGCAATCTAAAATAACCTTTAAGAAAATACATTCAAAAGTTTTTGAACAGTAAGATTTTTAATGTTTTTTTTTTTTTTAAAGATTGCATTTATTCAATCCAAAGCACAGAAAAAAAACAGTAAAAAATTTTAAATATTTTTACTGTTTAAAATAACTGTTTTCTATTTGAATATTTGTAATAAAAAAATGTAAAAAAATTCTATTTCTATTTGAATTAAAATGTAATTTATTCCTGTGATCAAAGCTGAATTTTCAGCATCATTACTCCAGTCTTCAGTGTGTGTGTGTGTGTGTGTATATATATATATATATATATCATCAAAGAAACCTGAAACATTTCTACTCAGCTGTTTTCAAAATAATAATAATAATATAACTGCAAGCAGCGAGGTTTAAGCCCTTAAGGCATTTAAGCATATATGGAAAAAGACATTACATATTATATAGCAAGGATGTACCCGCCTAAATCAATGATTAAAAAAGCATTTTTGGCAAATCCAGGTAGTTCACCATAGAAATATGATGTTGTTTAATGTTTATGACTGTTATAGCACCAGCTGTGCTCCAACCCCCTTAAAACTTTCCATGCTTTTTTAGAATCACCTATCACATGTGCTCAGCATGTTTTGTGAAGTTTTAAGTTTTCCTTTAGGCTTTCCCAAGATTAAGCAAAAAACCTAGGACTAGTTCACAAAAGTAGGCTTTTTACGTCTTCTCAATCATTTAACAAACGATTTGATTGACAACAGTGGTTCTAGAGGCAAAATGGTCCGGAATGAGGAGTTCTATCATATGTGAGGAGTTCTATCATATGATACGAATATGTGCGAAAACTGTGCGACGTAAAATCGTTTACACCATTGAAAAAAGGCGATATCACCCCCAAGTGGCTGATTTCTTTCAGACCTTACTTTCAGACCTTTGTGGCCGTAAGTCGAACAGTCCCACCAAGTTTCATTCTGATCGGCCTCTGTTAACCTTGTCTAACAGGTGCCCAGAATTCGTTGGCCAATGGTGGCCATGTTTTTGAGATACACAGATGTCCTTTTAGACACTTGTGGCACTTCAGACCAAGAAAGTGCACACTGATTTTCATGTTGGTAGAACAAATTGTTCCGCAGTAATAGCCATTTTTTTCAACCTCTTATAGTGCCACCAAGTGGCCAAGTGCCACAATTTTTCCCCTGTAACTTCAGATTGAGCTCCTACATAAGTGTTCTGAGTTTGGTGGAGATATCGCATTTCGCTGAGTAGTTATAGGCATTTTACTGAAAGTGTCCCTGCCCCTTTCGAATGTTTTGGTGCCCCTCTGCAATGGTGAGTTGAAAGTTAACGTTCTCCAGAGAATCCTTCTGCACTGGTTTCATTCTGATTGGGAAAAAAAAAAATTAGGACTAGTTTGGAAAAGTAGGTTTTTCAAAAAATGCAAAATACCCAAAAACAATCCACTTTGGAGTTATGAGCGATTTCGTATTTTTGATTACTTGGTGCCCCCGTCAGCCCAATTGGGGTGAGCCTTGGTCACGTTGTAGGCGGTGTGAGTACTACCATTCCTCCAAGTTTCAAGTCTCTACGACACGGTTTGGTCTGCACAAGCAGTTTTACGTAGAGATCGCTGATCGTAACCATTCGAACAACTACAATAGGGTTTTGGCGCTATGCGCTTGAACCCCTAAATAAATGTTATTTGAGCAGCAAATCAGAATATTACAATGATTTCTGAAGGATCATGTAATTGGAGTAATGATGCTAAAAATTCAGCTTTGAAATCACAAGAATAAATGACTTTTTAAAATATATTCAAATAGAAAACAGTTATTTTGAATACTAAAAATATTTCACAATTTTACTGTTTTTGCTGTACTTTGGATCAAATAATGCAATCATTTATTTATTTATTTATTTTTTTTTTTAATTCTTACTGTTCACAAACTTTTGGCTGGTAATGTGTGTGTGTGTGTGTGTGTGCATGTATGTATATGTATATATATATATATATATATATATATTCACTACCGTTCAAAAGTTTGGGGTCAGTAAGACTTGTAATAGTCTTTAAAGAAGTCTCTTATGCTCATC
>JAHKKF010413337.1:0-10924 GCA_019740295.1 Labeo calbasu | reverse complement strand
AAAAATGGTTTAAGGTCAGTTATTTCTATCTTTTGCTGTAGTGTGTTTATTGAGATTATTGTATGCACAAGGAGTCTGACAACAGCCAGTGCTCCACACAGAGATCTGATCTCATCATCATCCATCTGTCTGGGATTCCATGAAAAATCAGAAAAAAAACTCAGACAAATCCAGAAGAACTGTGGCAAGACGCTTCAAAAAACCTACCTGCAAAGCTACCTGAAAAACTATACATAATTGTACCTAGGACAAAAGCTGTTTTAAATGCAAAGGATGGTCTCATCAAATGTTGATTTGATTTAGTTGATAGTAATTAACTGGTAGATAAAATCTATTTATGACATTATTTTTGAAAGCATCTTCAGCAAGTGCCTAACACACAAGTGCCTAAAAATGTTTCACAGTGCTGTAGCTTTGCATTATGGTTTCTTGAAGTGTCTTGGGGATGTTGACACAGTTCTTCAGGATTTAGTCGAGTCTGTCTGTCAAATGTGAAATGATATTTCCTACTGAAACACTACAGGAAAAGATAGAAATAAAAAAAAATTGTTGGTGAAAATACTAGTGGCCTAAAACTTTTGCACAGTAGTGTGTATATATATATATAAATAAATAGAGAGAGAGAGATTACCTACACTCCATTTGAAATACAGTTGGAGAATGCAGAAATTCATATAATTCTTGAAAGGTTCACAAACTTTTTCTTGCAACTGTACTGTATATCAGTAAGAACATAAGTGTCTTTTTATTTTCAGAAGATGTCTCACCTATGATTTGACGGCGGTGCCTGACTCTGCCAGCCACCGAGCTGTTGTAGTTTACTGCTGAGTTCATTTATGATGCTGGCCTTAACATTGGAGAGAGGCGAATTGAGACGACGATCCATAAACGTTGGCATCTTCACTGCAGCGTCGCCTCCTCTTCCCTGTTCCTGCTCGTCCTCTTCCCTTGACCTGTACATGTTGGGAGCGGTGCTAGCCTGCCGCTGTAGCGGTCCGGGTCGTCCGTTTTCTGTGTGCACGTGATATTTTGACATATTCTGAGTGTGTGTTTTTGCAAGTGGCGGGTTTGGCGGTTTCGATCTATGTATGTGCTGTTTGTGTGGTTTTTGAGCGAATTTATCGGTGTGTGAAAGAGACAAATCCAGGGACACTCTTCGGTCTCCTTTTAATCCGTCCCCTACTATTCCACTCTCCATGCTTTCTCTACGCCCTCCTCCCCTCTCCTTCTCCCGGCTGCCTTCATGTTCTCTTCTCTCTCCGAAGTTTTCCATGTGGTGATCGCTGCTGCTGTGACTATCCAGTTCCTCGATTCCAGAATCGACCACAGCTTCTGACCAATCACGCCCTTTAAGTGCCGGAGGAAGTCTGTCACCTGTGATAACTGATGTACTTTCCAAAGGCATTGTTGTGGTGACAGTCATTACAGCTGCAGTCGCAGCCACAGTGGAGTATGACATAGAAATATTAGCGTGGCCTTGCTGCGGGTAGAAAAGCGGGAGAGGCCGATGTAAGGACATAGGGTCAGATGAGGCGGTTGAGGCGGAAGGGGAACTCGTTGAAGGGAATATCTGAGGAGACGGAAGAGATGGGGAAAGAGCAGACTGGGTCAGATTGGCCACCTCACTGTCGTAAGATGTAAGACTAGAAGCGGCAGAGTCTCCCGCTTGTGGCGAGGGTAAAGGTTGGGGTTGGCTGGTGTTTGGGTGCTGGGAATAGCTTGAGGGTTGGGACTGGGGCGGGTTCGCGGGAGGTATTTTGGGACACAGCTGTGGAGGGGGGATTAGAGGAGATGGTGGGAAAAGAAATGGATGAACCACAGCAGAAGGATGGACGGGTGTCTGCTGTGAGTCAGCTTGCGTGTTGTCTGGTAAGGACATGGCGTCTTGCGGGGGTTTGGACAGCGTTTGCAGAGACTGTTGCTCCTTGGGTGGCTGAGATCCTGACAGCTCCTTCTGTTGTTGTTGTTGATTATATTCTGTTGTTCCATGGGTGTCTATTTCTATTCCGTTTGCAAACTGTATAGGGGGAGGTAGGGGCTCTGCAAACACGAACTCGTCGTCCACATCCACAGATGGAGCAGGGGGTGGAAGCATCATCACATCGCCACCCTCTCCAACCCCTAGATTCTGCCCTCTCTTTGCATCTTTCTCTCCCTCCTTTTCTATCCCACCTTCTCCCATCTTATGTCCTCCCCTATCATCCTGGGAATTACTGGTGGGATTTTTGTCAGATGTGCCAAGTTCATTCTCCTTACCTATAAATGAAGGCCTGCGGGGAGGAGGCTTGGGCGGTATCCGCTTGTGCCCTTCCCTTTCTCGGTCCCGCATGTAAGTGTGGTACTGATTGGCTCTGTTGTCTCTGTCCTGAAGGTGGGCCTGGTACTGACTGGCTTGATTTTCTGTAAACCGCACCTTTGGTGCTCCTCTTTCCTCTCTGTCCACAACATTCTGTTCACTCCATTCCAAGCTCCCCGTCCCACCACCACTCAACCGAAGCATTCGAGGCGACTGGGGGCGACTCTGTGGGACAGGTCCACTTGTTGTTGGAGAGGCACCACTAAGATAGAGAGAGGTGTGTGATTGGTAGATGTAGAATGGAGGAACAGGTTTTTGGTTTGCAGGGGAGACGGCGGACGGAAAGGCTCCGGTGCTGGACAGCTGCCGCCCGAAGTGGCGTTCCTCTCTACGCGTACGCCGGTCGTCTTTCAGCGCACGCTCGCGTGCTGCCAGAGCGAGTCCAAGTGGGCTTGTTGGGTCTAGAACCTTCCCCGTCAATGGGTGGATGAAGGTAGTGGCTTGATGAGGTGTAGCTGATGCGTACTGTGGTAACCCAAACGCAGGCGGCATGCTTAAGGCATCACCGGAGATCAATCCCTCATCGATAGACTTAGAAGAGCGCAAACGAGCCGAGGTGTTGGCCTCCAATGAAGTCTGAGCAGACTCCTGCTCATCCAACATATCCTCCTCAGAGGAGTAGTAGAAGGAGGTGCTTCTCCGACGGGAGTCACGGTAGCGTTCGCGTTCCCGCTGTGCTGTGCCCTTGCCCAGAGTTTCCAGTTTTGACGGGATACTAGGTGGTTGAGGTGGAGCGGGCACAGGAGCCACAACTGGGTTTTGAGGCTTTGCCTCTTCCTGCTCTTCATTATTCTCAGGAGATGGCTCTGTGTCCTCACTGCTTGCACGGCTGCTGTGTCCGGAGCTGCTGGTAGATGGCGCTTTCACAATAATCGTCGGGATCGAAATGGAACTTTTTTCTAACTTTTCTCGGCCAGTCTCCTCCACTTTGCGCTGCTTCACTAGCAGCCCCTTTCCACCTTGCCGACCTGCAATCTTGGCCACCGCTGGCGCTTGGTTCCGCTGTGCGGTGGATTGTTTGGGGCCCACATCAGAGGGAGGCGTGGCATTGCTATAGCCACGCCTCAAGCCGCCCATTCTTCCTCCTCCCATCTTGCTGGTATCAGTTTCAGCCTGTGAAACACAATATTTAAAGTCTTAAAGGAATAGTTCACCCCAAAATGAAAATTCTGTCATTTAATCACCCTTGTGTTGTTCTAATGCTGTGTGCCCTTGTTTCTTTTCTGGACTACAAAAAAAAAATACGACTCATGCGCTTGTCCATATAATGGCAGTTGATGGCAAACAGCATCAGGGTTTTAAAAAAAAGACACAAAAGTAGGTAATACTTTATTTTAAGGTGTCCTTGTTACACGTTATATGTACTTACTATTATAACAATTAATTATGCATAATTACATGCAAGTAACCCTAAACCAAACCCTAATCATACAGTAAGTACACGTAGTTAATTAATATTACTCAGAACTTAAATGTATAATTACGCAGTAACAAGGACACCTTAAAATAAAGTGTAACCCAAAAGTATCTCAGAATTGTCCCATGCTGCACATGCTGTATATTCCATTGTTTTTATGGATATATGATAGGGTTTGGTGAAAAACAAACCAAAATTGAATATATTATTAAATGAATATCCTGACGTTGCCCATTGGTCTCTCTGCACGACTGCACATTCATAAGACTCTAATCATAGTTCTAGTCATAGTTCTAGTCATAGTTCACGCCGACTTGCCTGGGAAAAGCACACAGTTTTTCACAGTTGTGAAAAACCAAGGTTAATAAAAATGCATGAAATGAAACACAGTCAATGTACTTTCTTCTCTGAGGTAAATAAATCTGTTGTGAATCCGTTACAACAACAAGTCAACAATCATTTTCACAATCATGATAACCGGAGTTTAGGTCCTGAGATGTTTAACTCAGTGAAGAAAGCACACAGATGCTTTACTGGGGATTTCTAGGTGTTGTTTTTTCATGTTGCATTTTTATTAACCTTGATTTTTCATAACTTGTGTGCTTTTTCTGATGAGTCAGAGTTCAGAGTAAACTGCTGCGTTAATAGTCTCATGAGTCTTGCAGTCATGCACATAGATCAACAGTCAATGTCAGGATATTCATTAACCCCTTAGTGTTCCTGTCAAACTTAACTCAATGCAAAACATCCCACGAGTGGAACGTTGGAACATTAAGGGGTTAAATAATAAGTTAAATTTCAAACAAATTTCACACTGTTTACCCCTGAACACCTGGAATTAGGGCTGGGCGAAATGGCCAAAACGATTTCATGACAAAATTTTTCATATCAGTCAGTATCGATAATATCACAATAAATTTCAAATTGTTATTTCTTTCAAGTTTAAAGGCAGATTTTAGCTACTTATGGTCAAAACATGAACAACAATTCACATTTTTGAATTCTTTACACATGTTCTTGATACCTTTCTGGGCCTTCACCATAGTAGTACCCTTGCTGTCTATGGAGGGTCAGAGAGCTCTAGGATTTCATAAAAAATATCTTAATTTGTGTTCCAAAGACGAACGAAGGTCTTATGGGTTTGGAACAACATGAGGGTGAGTAATTAACGAAAAAATCTTTATTTTTGGGTGAATTAACCTTTTTATCACCGAAACACTGCAATGATATTTCATTACTCCTTTAATACATTTAATACAAGTCTAAATCAATAACATAATAAAATTTGATATGAATATCCCACATTTCTGCCATATTACCATGGTGCAGTTAGTGCTACAGTAAATCTACGGTAAATGATAGCAATTTGTAGACTGAAAAAGTCTTCATTGTGCACAGTGTTTCTCCAGTTTCATCTGGCTTTAAACTAGTCATTTGTGTTCCTCGCTGAATTCAAGCACTTCACACTGGATCTCAGCGCTGTTTAGTAGTCATCTGACTGAGCCTCATCATCTGCTTTAGTAAGCTCGTGCTTTGCTGGCACTTAAACTTTGAGCCGAGCGGATAAATGGTCCATGTTTCGTTCTGCTTTTGGCGCATAAACATTATATGGAACATTTATCAAACTCTTGTTTGAAAACTACTTATGAAACATACGGCATGCGTCACATGGGACCATTCTGTGATACTTATGCGTCTTTTTTTAAAAGCTTGAAGCTGAGTGCTATCCACTGCCATTATATGGACAAGCATGCATGTTACAGAAAGAAGGGCATTAGAACTTAATTTTCATTTTCGGATGAAATATTTCTTTAATACTTTTATTGTGGCACTATGTCCAGAAATAATATGACCAATGCCACTTTTTTGACCAGCGATATCAAGCTCTTACCCTGCGGTTGGGCGGGACCCTGTGCTGTGTCTGGCTATGAGGCATGTGGTGTGATGGAGGCAGAGGAGGGACAGCAAAAAAATGTGTTGGTGCCGATCTCCTGTCTGTGTGGCCGCCAGCAGACAGGGGCGGCTCAGGCGCTGAGGTGTCGGGCGGAGGGGGGATGTCCTCTGGTCCAGGCACAGAAAGACTACGGGACAGCTTCATGGTAGGAGGATGGAGATGTAACCTCTCCTCCTCAGTCACTCCTTGGGACAGAAGACATGCAGAACACAGAATTACAGTGCAACTAGACTGAAAGGTAACGGATTCAACACCTGTTGCATCGAAACTCACCCATGGATTTCTGACGCATCATCATAGCACGCTGAGTTGAATGGCCTGATGAAAACTGGGCTTGGTTATAACCATACCCAGACCCTGATGACATCACGCCAACACCTGATTGTTCAAAAGTTTGCTGTAAAAAAGGGAAAAGGCTGATGGGATGGAATAGTTAGTACATTTCTGTGCTGCCTCTCTATGCCTTGCAACTCTATTTCCACACATTAACTGCTTGTAAATGTATTTTTTCAGGACATGCAGCACTGAAGTGGTGTCACTCTTGCACTTATTACCAGGTGAAAAGCCTTACTAACATGACTGTGCAACGGCTAAGATCAGGCTATCAAATGCAAGTGGTCATCAGTGTTGGGCAAGTTACTTTAAAAAAGTAATTATAGTTACTAGTTACTTCTCAAAAATAGTAGGGCCATATTTTGTCCCAAATTCTGTTTTATTTCTTTTCCAAATTCTGTTTTTCTCAACTCCTTTTTAATGGTTAAATTAATTTTATTAATCAAAGAGCATGTCTAATTAATTAAAATCATGAAACTTATAAAATGTCACATCAATTTAATAAAGGTTTAACAAAAATGACATATTTAGGGCCCTATTTTTTCTCACAATATGTTTTATTGTTATCAAGTGTAAATACACAGCAGTCATAACTTGCTCAGTTTTGGACAAACGATGGTCAGTGCAAATACTGTAATTCAAATCGGCTGAAGGTACCGAGGATGGAGATTTTAATTTTTAAATTTAGCCAGAATTTAAGTTATATGTGTGCACAGCCGCTTAAGTAAAATGTTGATAAATAACTAGATAACGCTTAGGCTTGTGAAAAATCTGTGTTTCGCGGTGTTCGGCCATCCACAGACTGAATTACCCACCGTTGTTTTTATAGAGATCAGGCGGGCAATTTTTATAGATATAATATCAATGTAGTTCAGCTGGACAGCAGACAATCGTCCGCTTCATACAGCACGAGCAACAGCGGACGAGACGAGTGGGCCAGTGAAATGATTGACAGAACGATAGCGGAGGCAGAAGCCCAAGAGAACTTTTGTTAATAAAAAAAAATATTTATAGCCTATATTGTATTGTTTAACATAAGTGAGTTTGTCTTTGTTCTATTGAAGATTAAACATTATCAAAATAATGATCAAAAGCTAATACACAGTGTTACAGGTTACATGTTGAGCAAATAATAATGTTATTGGCTTCTTCCATTACATTTGGTTGGAAAGTCAAGTCAAGAAAGTTTTTTTTTTTTTTACTTTTTTTTTTAACCAATCGGTGGATGGCCGAACACAGTGAAACACTGACTTTTCAAAAGCCTAAGCGTTATAGCTATTTATCAACATTTTACTTAAGCGTCTAGGCTGTGCACACTTATAAGTTAAATCCTGGCAAAATAAAACGTTCCTGTGGCTATGATACAGTACAGTAAAAATTATATTCTCCATCCCTGGTACCTTCAGCCGATTTGCATTATTGTTCTGTGAAATGCGTTAGGTTGCACAGAAGAAAGCCCAGTCAGAGGACTATCATTTTGTTGGGAAAAAATATATATATAATTTTAAAATAGAAATAGGTCACTACCATACATTAAAAGAAACAAGAAATAACAACGCGACAAAAGCTGTAAAGCATTTTAAAGCCTTAAATCTATTGTTTGAATAATTGTAATTATTTGTTACTTGTTATGTAATTTTCTTATGGCTTTTTTAATTTTATTACTATTTTACTAATAAAATAGGAAAAGCATATAATATTATTTTATTACTTTGTTTGTTTATTACTAAAACTAAAACTTTGTTTATTATATTTTGATGTCATTTATGTTTTTGCCCTTGTATGTTCATTCTTCTAAAGACTGAAAAAAAAAAAATAAATAAATAAATAAATAAATGAAGGACTATTATCTTGTTAAACGGAACAAAGGAAAGTCACCGGTCCAGATTTGCTTGACGAATTGGCAGAAAGGGGCTTCTCGTGACTGCCCACATGTGGAAAACGAATTTTGAAGTCGTTTATCCGTTTTCTACCAGTGAAACAAAAAACAAAAAAATCAAAATCTTGTTTTTTCGTTTTTCTGAATAAACGTAAAAAAGAATAAAGGAGCCGTTTTCTCGTTTCTGCTTATTTCATTTCAAATTGAAAAACAAATCAAAACGTACACGGACCCGTTTACATATAGCGCATCAATTCTGCATGGTATATAACTAGAGTTTACGGTTTGTCAAATACAGGTAAGCTGTGCATCCATTCAGTTGAACTGAAAAATAAAATTATAACAAATTATAGTAACGCTGCATTTTATTGTCAGTAACAGCGTTGTAACAGGGAAACAGTCATTCATTTGATTACTTGTTACTGAAAAAATAACGCTGTTAGTAACGCTGTTTATTTATAGTGCAGTTATTTCCATCACTGGTGGTCATATGTAGCAACATAATACAAAAAACCCTTTTATTTCACCAAAAAGCTGTATATAACTCTTTTTAAGCTTTTTTGTAGCTACTTTTTCTAACAGCAGTTGTTTTTGATGTCACATGCTACTGTGCACACAACAGCTGAGTGAGCTGATGCAATAATCAAACAAGCTCTCCCAAACTTCTCTCTCATGTGTGAAAATGAGTTGTTTTGTTTTGAACATTTCACCGATTTAAGTCCCCGCACAGCATTTTTGCTCTTTTTTTATGCCTAAATATTTAGCTGTTCATGCTGTTGTTTTTTTAAGATGCTTGTTAAAGTTTATGCTGATTATAAATGACAAGAGATGTCATACTGACCGAAGTTTAAAATATGAGTAACTTGACTTCAAAAGTAGCTTCCTCGACACTGTCAAAAACGCTACGTTAGAACAGAGATAATGAAACAGAGATGTTACCTCATTAGCGTTAAAGCCCTTGTTTCGTTCCTTCTTGCCCCCGTGACCTCTGTGACCCTGAGAGTCTGATGTGCTAATTGTCTGCTGAGCAGCGGCTAGAATCTCATCCAGCTTGTCTGGAGAACGACAGGAGAAAACGAACATGCTATAAATCACGAAAACTTATTTATTGCCTTTAGTCTTTTTATTAAGACTGGAGGTGAAACCACGTGTATGTATTGATATACATTAAAGGATTAGTTCACTCCTCAATTCAAATTTCTGGATAATGTACTCACCCCTATGTCATCCAAGATGTTCATGTCTTTCTTTCCTCAGTTGAAAAGAAATTAAGGATTTTGAGGAAAACATACCAGGATTTTTCTCCATATAGTGGACTTCAATGGGAAAAAATGGATTAAAGGTTCAAACTTGTCTAGTGAAACAATTTTTCAAAATGTTTATACTTTTTTAACCACAAATGTTTGTTTGCACTAATCACATTGGAAAGTTCACGCGTGGTTAGCTCTTTCTCTGTGTACTCCAGTTCAAAATGGTAGGGAAGGTTAAAAACTCTTTATTTTCTTAGTTTCTCCTCTAACTTCAAAATCATCTGACATTGCTGCTTTACCTTCTTTGTAAAGAGTGTTTGACTTTCTTTGCACGTTTGCTTTGTAAACACAGAGTTGATACTTCTGCGTAGTCAACATGACTACGAAATGCGTGAGGTCAAGCTAGTGCAAGGTGAGCATCTGTTTTTATTTCTTTAGAAAATGACCAATTGTTTCTCTAGATAAACCCTTATTTGAATTGCACTGAAAGTGCAGTTTGGACCTTCAACCCATTGATCCCCATTGAACTTCACTATATGGAGAAAAATCCTGGAATGTTTTCCTCAAAAACCTTAATTTCTCTTCGACTGAAGAAAGACAGACATGAACATTATGGATGACATAGGAATGAGTATATTATCAGGAAATTTTAATTCTGGAATTAACTAATTTAAATGTAGGAGGCAAAAGATGAGATGAGATATAATAAATGCAAAGGAAGGGTTTCTTACTAAGGGCCATTTGATAGACACTCTTCTTCTTTTCTGGAGCTTGAGAGCTCTCTGTATGATCTGAGCATAGAGAAAACCACATGCACAAAATGAACACACAAATACACAGAAAGCTACACATGCATCTAACCATAATGATGCTAATACAGCTGAGGTCAAAAGTTTGCATCCCTCTTTCAAAATCATTAAAAATGTTATTTTACCAAAATAAGAGGGATCATACAAAGGGCATGTTATTGTTCATTTAGTACTGACCTGAATAAGACATTTCACATAAAAGATATAAGATAAAATAATAGTTGAATTTATAAAAATTTCCACGGTTCAAAAGTTTACATCCTCTAGATTCTCAATACCGTGTTGTTACATGAGATCCACAGCTGTGTTTTTTTGTTTAGTGATAGTTGTTCATGAGTCACTTGTTTGTCCTGAACAGTTAAACTGCCTATTGTTATTCAGAAAAATCCTTCAGGTCCCACAAATTCTTTGTTTTCCAGCATTTTTGTGTATTTGAACCCTTTTCCAACAATGACTGTATAATTTTGAGATCCATCTTTTCACACTGAGGACAACTAAGGGACTCATATACAACTATTACAGAAGGTTCAAACGCTCACTGATGCTCCAGAAGTAAAAACCGTGCATTAAGAGCCCGGTGTCGAGAACCTTTGAACAGAATGTAGATGTGTACATTATTCTTATTTTGCCAAAATATAATTTTTTTTTAATTAAGTACTGCCCTTCAGAGGCTACAGAAGATGTTTCTCAGAAGACAAAATAAGTTAAATTCAATATGTTTTTACTCCCTGGTTCTTAATGCATCGTGTTTCTTTCTGGAGCATCAGTAAGTGTTTAAACCTTCTGTAATAGTGCAATGCAACTATTGTAAACTTTTGACCTCAACTGTAAAAGCTTACAAGGAACAAACACACATGCCAGAGAAACTTGCCAGAGGAATTTCATTAACTGCTCTGCAATGCATCCTATGTGATAATTATACTAGC
>JAHKKF010413276.1:0-11452 GCA_019740295.1 Labeo calbasu | reverse complement strand
ACTGAAGAAAATTCATCTTTGCATCACAGAAATAAATTATGTTTTAAAGTATATTAAAATAGAAAACTATTATTTTTAATTGCAATAATATTTCACAATATTACTGTTTTTTCTGTATTTTCAATCATATAAATGCAGCCTTAATAAGCATAACTTCTTTAAAAAAAAACATTAAAAATCTTTTGAACGGCAGTGTACATAATGCCTCGTTTGATATTCAACGATAATAGTTCACAAAACTTGTAATACAAAACTATCAACTGGTTCCGAATGGTGAAATTTACTATATAAATTTGTGGTGTCTTTCCTTAAAAGTCAAACTTGCCTTAATAGTCAAACGACTTTTTCTGTGACCACAGCTTGCATGCACAAGATGCTAAAAAAGCAGCAAGATGCATCACAGTGCTCAAAGATGTCTGCCTACTGCATGTTTACATAGGAAAAAGTTCAAAAGCAGCACAGTTAAATGCAAAAAAATGAGTTCTGTGTGAACCAGCCCTAAGACTCAGAAAAAAAAAGAAATTGATACAAAAGTCCCCAGTGCTCAATCGAAAGAGCGAGGGAGCTCAAGGTGCTAAGACAGGGGTCTTCAACTTATTTTCAGGCCAAGCACCGCTTGCTGTTTACGGGGACAGAAAATGGATCCCATTTTACATATTGCATAAAATTGAGTAGCATTTTAAGCCTGACCGATAACATGCGACTATTACTATATTAACGTATTTACATATGATGCTTACATTGCAAAGCCATTAAAATAAGAAATAGCCATTAATACTTGTATTAAAATAAAATATCATTCCTTTTATATAATTTAACGTGGGAGGGACACAGAAAAATTTAGCAGAACATCATTAGCTTTTTATTTTTGTAGTCAACACATTAAAAAAAAAAAAACACAAGGTTGAAAACCCCCTGTTGAAGACTCCTATGAAAGGTACGAGTTCACAAACTATGAACACTCATCAAAAGGTGCTTTTTCAGATTTAAGTAAAGCTCCCTCTCTCTTACAAAATACACACGACTTGATATAATAGAATCTTCAGCAATTGATAAGAGAGCAATTGATAACACATTTTACAATCTCTAAATCCAGATTTTTTTCCACAAATCAGTGTAGACAATTAAAACAGACAAAGACAGTCATAAGTGGAGGGTAACAATTCGGTAAATATACTTGTATTAAGTCATGTTAAATCCTGATAGCTATTCGCAAATCCCCATTTTGGTTGTTTGTTAATAAAGTGTCATATTAAGCATCAAATGTTTTGATCGTCACATTGGTAAACACCAGCAGAGACCAGATTTATTCTAGATCTGAATAACCGCAATACATTTCCTTAAATTTGGCAGTTCAACAACATTTTAAACAGTACATTTACTTTTGGCAAAGGGTTATTAAACTAAAGATCTTTGCTGTCCCCTAATGGTCAGGAGAAGTAACTGCATGGCAGTTTCCTTTTCTACCGTCAGCATTTATCAAATCCGACACCAGGAGGCGCTCATCCATGAGACGTTCATTCGAACGTCATCCTAACCAGCAAACGAATTCAGTAACAAAAACGATATTTAAGACAGAAAGTTATAATAATACAGCTTGCAGTGCATACAGACCCCAATTCCCTACATCTATGCTGCTTAAATCTCATCCACGCTTTAAAAATGACATTTTAATACAGTAAACCCTCTTCATAGCTAGTTTCGGCTGCCCTCATCCCTCATCCCAGCACATCAGTCATGTACAAAGCAAAAATATAGCGCTTCTCTCGCTCCTAGCTACTGTAAATTTCATGATGTTCCTTTACAAAACGCTTGGCAGTTCTACATTCTATGTTAACAAATTAGTAGCATCTCAACAGCCAAGCACTACTCTACAGTAAACAAAATCATAGCTAATAAAAACAAAGATATATAGTTTGCCATGCATTTTCCTTTTCTTTTTTTGTGGTTTTCATTGTTGCGTGTCTCAAAGCGTCCGAAGCCTAACCGCCTAACCTCATTTGTTCCGTTCCACTCGTTCTCTTATAACATACTAAAAATGCATTAAGTTTAATTTGGTAAATTAAAGGATCTTGCACGCAAGACCATGAACTCGGTGTGCGGGTCAGGGGGTGAAACTCTACACGGGGTAATTCCACTACAGTTCGTTGAGTTCAGCGCACATTGTTTAGCCAATCTCACCAATGCACCACTGAGCAGAACATGTTAAGAAGTGATTCATGAGTTGAAAACATCACAAATCCAGCCCTCATGGACAAGCATGCTGGCTGCTTACTAAAAAAAAAAAAGAAAAAACTCCTGGCCCCTCTGTTTGTCTAACACGATAGTACAAAAACGGTCTTATCAAGCTGTACATTGGAGGATCCAGCTCCATATATGTACATTCTAAGTGGATGAAGTAATGTTGACCGCTGTTGTCTATCTTTTGCTCTTTCGTTGTATTTTAAAAGGTGCAACGAGGAACAGTCCAACACAAAGCCATATTTATGCAGCCACCATAAACCTATTTCACACACTTGTCTGTGTTTTGGACAATAGAATGATAAACACACACACACTAACCAACACACTAGTATAATTGTGTTCACATGTGGTGTTCACTTTGCATTTAAAGGGACAGTTCAGCCAAAAATGAAAATTCTGTCATTAATTACTCACGTCGTTCCAAACCCGTAAGTTTATCTTCAGAAAGCAAATGAAGATATTTCTGATGAAATCCGAGAGCTTTTTGACCCTGCGTTGACAGCAATGCAACTGACACGTTTAAGGCCCAAGCCTAATAAAATGAATGTCACATGGACTATTTTAACAAAGTCCTTACTACCTTTCTAGGCCTTCAGTGTGGTAGTTGCATTGCTGTCTATGCAGGATCAGAAACTTTGTTTTCTCATAAGTTTTATATACAGAAATGTGTATTTAGGCAACAAGATAAATTTAGATTTTTTGATGAAAAAAACAAACCCAAAGATGAGATTCAATGCAAGCTGATGGTTTGTTTAATCAAAGCGTACCGTTTGATGCCTCCATTTGGGAAATGGCTCACTGCACCAGTTGTGTATTTAAGTGTGTGTGTGTGTGCATCCATCTCCTCACCAATACATTCCCTCCCCTCTCTGCTTGCGTCTGCACTGTATGTCTCCCTCTCTGAGTCAGACAAAAACAAACAGAGCTCTCTGATCTCTGCATACGCACATACCAGCCACCCACCCACCCATCAACACACACACAATGCACATATTCCACAGTCATACACCAACACCACCCACGCACCCTCTCTCAGACGTGCATTTGGCACGCAAAAAACAGACTTACATTTGAGCACGTACACATAAACAAATGCACACGTATAAAAAAAACATGCCTTTGGTGCACGCTCTGTCTTTCCTGTCAGCCTTCTCACATGAATGCACAGATATTAAGCACGTGTGTCTCCAAAAATGGAAATGAAAAAAGAGGCTCAAACTCTGAGGAAAAAGTAGCAGAGCACACCAGCACGCATGCATGCATGCATACAGGATCATTCAGGCATTTTGTTCCCTCCCCTTCCAACAATTTCTTTCACGTCTCTGTCGCAGTCTGGCTGTGTAAGTCTCCCAGGCATACATTTCCATTCTTTAAGGCAGTGCTGAACAATCCAGTTCAGATTTCTGTGCAAATATCTTGATCTCATCCTATCGTACTATGATTAAGACTTGATGCAGTCTCTTAGGATCGTACCACGTGGCTGAGAGGTAAAAATCTTATGTCCCCTGGCCTGGTGCAGTGTATTGACAGACTTAAGCTGCCATCTTAAAAAAAAAAGCACAAAACAAACAAACACTAAAACACTTGCCTTTTTGTTCTTTTCCCTCTATAAAATGTCTAAGTAAAAGGGTTTTAAAATTTTACTTTGGGGATTTTTGGGATTTTTTTTTTTTTTAAATGGATAGTTCACCCAAAACTGTTTTTAATGATTTTTTTATGATTATTTTACGATTATAGTATAATAATATTAAAAATAATTTATTTTATTATTAATTATATATTTTGAGTAATGTGTGTTTTTTTGTTCCTCCATACAATAGAAGTCAGTGATCACCAAATTGGTTTGGATCTTACATTCTTCACAATATCAAATTGGTTTGGTATGAACATTCGTCAAAATATTAAATTGGTCTGGTTCCGATTTTCTTTAAAATTTTTAATTGTTTGTTACCAACATCCTTTAAAATTTTAAATTGTTTAGTATAAAAATTCTTCAAAATATCAAATCGGTTTGGTTCCAACATTTTTCAAAGTTTTAAATTGGTTTGGTTCAAATATTCTTTCAAATTTGAAATTGTTTGGTATGAACATTCTTCAAAATATCAAATCGGTTTGGTACCAATATTCTTCAAAATATTAAATTGGTTTGGTTTTAATATTCTTCAAAATTTTTAATTGTTTGGTACCAACATCCTTTAAAATTTTTAATTGTTTAGTGTAAACATTCTTCAAAATATCAAATCGGTTTGGTTCCAACATTCTTCAAAGTTTTAAATTGGTTTGGTTCAAATATTCTTTAAAATTTTTAATTGTTCGGTATGAACATTCTTCAAAATATCAAATCGGTTTGGTACCAATATTCTTCAAAATTTTTAATTGTTTGGTACCAACATCCTTTAAAATTTTTAATTGTTTAGTGTAAACATTCTTCAAAATATCAAATCGGTTTGGTACCAATATTTTTCTAAATATCAAATTGGTTTGGTACCAATATTTTTCTAAATATCAAATTGGTTTGGTTCCAACATTCTTCGAAATATCAAATTGGTTTGGTTCCAGTATTCTTCAAAATTTTACCTTTTTTGGTACCAACATCCTTTAAAATTTTAAATTGGTTTGGCTCCAACATTCTTTAAAATATCAAATTGTTTGGTACGAACATTCTTCAAAATATCAAATTGGTTTGGTTCCAACAATCTTCAAAACATCAAATTGGTTTGATCCCAACATTCTTCAAAATAATCAAATTGGTTTGGTACGAATATTTGTCAAAATATCCAGTTGGTTTGGTACCAATATTCTTCAAAATTTTAAATTGTTTGGTACCAACATCCTTCAAAAATTTAAATTGCTTGGTACCAACATTGTTCAAAATATCGAATTGGTTTGGTGCTAACATTCTTCAAATTTTTAAATTGTTTGGTACCAACACTGTTGAAAAAAATTTTGAATTGGTTTGGCTCCAACATTTGTTAAAATATCCAATTGAATTAGTACCAAAATTCTACAACATATCAAATCATTTTGGTACCAATATTTTTCAAAGTGTCTTCTTTTGTGTTTCACAAAATAAAGAAGTCATACAGGTTTGGATGGATGGGTGAGTAGATGATGACAGAATTTTCATTCTTGGGTGAACTATCCTTTTAAAAGAAGAGGTTAAAAAAAGGAAAAACAAAATGTAAACATTTAAAAACCCATAAATAGTAGGGTTACGCAAGAATAATTTAGTTTTTAGGTTAAAACTTAGTTTCGGCTTTTGGACCGAGATAATCTTATCCAATCATAGCCTTTCTTCAGTCATAATCAAAAATTCAAACAATACCGCATTTCATGAAATAAGTGTGCTTAAAAGACCCGAAGATGCAGGTCATACTTTGGGAATCTAATTTTAGCATCCTTAAATATTTTAAGAGTGCAACTACACTTTAAAGGACATGGTTACTTTCATTCATCTCCTAATATGGGGTTACAACAGCTCTTCATTGGCATTAAAGACTTCAAAATCTTCCCTTTCTGAAACCCGATCAAGAGAGACACCTAAAAACTTTTCAAATCTGCATTAAAAAAACAGACTACAAAACAGCTTCCACTCTCAGAGTGGTCTTCAGTGGTTTAGAACCACCGTAGCTGGGGCACTGATGCCCGTTCAGTGCCAATCTCTAATACTGCACTCATTAGAGCGTTTAGTGCATCTCTGTCAGAGGCGCTGAGGCGTAGCATGTCAGAATGCGCCATGCGGCAGCATGCACCACGCTTGTGCGATCGGTGCATGAACCAGTCAGCTGTGAGATACAGCACATCAAAAACTACCATCTGCAGCCTCCGTACACACTCATTTACACAGCACACAGACGCCAGTCCTATGTGTCTTCTATATAAAACTACTAAGAACATAAAGACAAATTTAAAAGGCCTTAATGATTTTTAAGCTTGTGGGATTGTTTTGGGTTTGCTTTGACTTTAAAACTTGTGGCGATTTGATTAAACTAAACTAAAGTGACAATATTAAGCTTTGGTAATATACCAAAATAAAATGATTCAAATTTTGGATTTTGCTAATGCAAAAACATGTGGACAACAATGCACTTCTCATTCATTTAAAAGGTGAGAATCTTTCACAGACTCTCTATTAAAACTCAACAGTAGTTTCAGATATAGCAAAAAAAAAAAACATTCCTTACAATCATAAATGACACACTGCTTCTTTTGGGATACTTGGCAAGACAAAAAGTGGAATAGTCGGCAAAAAAAATTACAAATAAATCTAATTTAAAGTAAAAAGTTGATAAAGGTGTCTAAGGGTGTTTGTGCAGAGGAAATGGGGTCCAGAAAGCAGATACACAGCCACTAAATATTAACAGATGAATACAATCTTACGTCCAGCAACATTAACTTTCTGGATTCTCCAAAAAGATACATTCAGAATCGTGACAGTGTTTTCAGACTGGATAAAAGCTTCCAGACACCATTTCCCCTTCAGCTCACCCCAAATGTCCCTAGAGTTCCCTCCTTTTCAGGAATGTGTTTCTGCAGTATGACAAGGAGAGCCTCAAGGTACAATCAAAGAACTCTACAAGGAAATAAAAATTGCCAGCTTCTGAAGTGGGAATCAACAACAGTCTTCATAAAGTTACATTTCATGGCTCCCAGATGACATCAACGCCCAGGGTGAGACTGGGATACGAGTGGAAGAGGATAGAATAGCTGAACCATGGTAGTGTTACTCACTAAAACAAGCTGTTACCATCCCCGCTCACACCTTGCAGGGCATCTGTAGATGACTGGCCTGATTCAGAGGCTGTGCCACCTTCTAGGGATCCCGTTTCAAAAGCATGCTCCACGGCCAAGCCATCAGACTCCATTTTGGCAGCATCCGGAAGAAAGTTGGCATAAGCGTCGCTTTCTGCCATCAGAAGCTTCAGTTTCGGAATCCAGCTCTTGCGCACCACGCGCCTCGCATTAGTGCACATGTCTGCGGCGATCGCGTTCATTTCGCTCTCTTTGAAACTAGGAGCAAAGTTCTGGCAGTAAACTAGAACAAACAAAACAAAAGTACTATTATTAGTTTATAATGCACTTTTTAAACAATAATGCTTAAAAACTCAATGCAGATACAACTACTTTTACCACAACTTACACTTAACAGCATGGAGAACCCTACTGTCGAGTGGCTTGCGGTTAGGGTCATTTGTGGAGGACCGAATCCCTGTCCCACAACTGTTTGCAAGAGTGCTTCTACAGGAAAAATAAAGATGATACACTTTAAAAGGACCACATAAAAATCCGACCTGTAAATTGAGCAACTGGGATTCTATACCAAGAACACCGTTCGTGAAAAAACACTTACCGGTCAAAAAAGGCAGCAAGGAGCCGCCTAAGCAACACTTTGTGGCGTGTGCCCGCACTAACGTGGCAGTTCATCAGCTGAGCACGTGAAATGAAAACACTGGTGCCTGTTACTAGCTCCAGTTTCTCAGCAGGGTCACCTTCTTCATAGAGTTTAGGATGACAGCGGTTTCCGATCTGTGCAATGAGCTCGGTGGGAAGAGAGGCCAGATCTTGCCTCACTCGAACTCCTCTTCCCCTTGATTCAACTGTGAGGTGGTCCGGTAGTGATTCCACTCGTTCGTTGGCTGAAGCAAAATTACAATAGGGAGAGATTTTAAAATAAAAAAACAATATATTGGCTGCCTATAAAGCTGCAGATAAATAACTATAAAGATATATAAATAAATCTTAACAGTATTGGTCAGGATGAAGTGAATATAGCACTATCCTGTTGATTTACATTCTTTTTCTTTGTGAAATCAATAATATATTTAATATACATGTAAAATAATGAACATGTAACATGAATTTATCTCGGTTTTATGTTTTCTTGTATATGCTTTTTATATAAATGTAAAAATTAAAATATATTTTAAAAATAACGTTTAAATAGCTCTACATTGAGCAATGCTGTATTTTCTTTGGTTTGATGACTGTATGAATACTTTTTATTGATGGAGTTCCTCAGGGCTCGATACTTGACCCTGTTTATTTCCAATAATTTCACTACATACTTTTATCACAACATGATGTTAGTGTCAGGTAATAAATTTAATTGATGAGTATTACAAACCCATCAATGAAATCAAATTTTAGTTTAACTTTTCTTACCCGTTGCCTCTACATTTAACATTCTGTACATAGTGTACATATCACAGATCTGGTGTTTATTTTGCAGAATTCATTTTTTGGGGAAAGTGAAAGGACGAGCAATGATAAAAAGAAATGATTTGTTTAGCCCATTGTTTATAGTATACATGTCATTTTTGTCTGAAAAACAATAAAAATACATTTAAAAAAGAAGTTTAAATAGGTCTACATTGAGCAAATGCTGTATTTTCTTTAGTTTGGTGTCTGTATGAGTACAATATTTTTTATTAAAGGAGATTCTAAGGGCTCAATACTTGGCCCAATTTATTTCCCATAATTTCAGTACATGCTGTAGTCCCTCATCACAATATGGTGTTAGTGTCCGGTAATAAATTTAACTTATAACTATCAGCAACCCATTAATGAAATCAGATTTATGTTTAACTTTTCATACCAGTTGCCCCTACATTTAACATGCTCTACATAGTGTACATATCACAGATCTGGTGTTAAGCAGAATTCATTTTTTGAGGAAAGTGAAAGGAAGAGCAATGATGAAAAGAAGTAAGTTTAACCTAATGTTTATAGTATAGATGTCATTTTTGTCTGAATAATAATAAAATATATATTTTAAAAAGAAGTTTAAATAAGTCTATATTGAGCAAATGCTGTATTTTGTTTGGTTTGATGTCTGTATGATGACTTTTTATTGATGGAGTTCCTCAGGGATCGATACTTGGCCCAATTTATTTCCCATAATTTCACTACATACTGTAGTCTCTTATCAATTCAATTTATTACCTGACACTACCTGATAAGTATTAGTAAACCCACCAATGAAATCAAATTTTAGTTTAACTTTTCTTACCTGTTGCCCCTACATTCAACATGCTGTACATAGTGTACATATTACAGATCTGTCTATACTGTTCTTCTGTCGTTTCGTCAGTGATTTCCTCTTCTTCATCGTCATCGTGGTAAGAGATTGGTGAGTCACTGGTGTACATGCTGGGGGTGCCTGGGCTGGTGCCTTCCGGCGTGCTACCGCTGTTGTTGTTATTGTTGTTGCTGTTGCTATTGCTATTAGTGGTACCATTTCCACCCAACAGTGCTACACTTTGAGGCGGTGCACCTCCCATGTTCCGTGCCACCTCCTGTGAATAGCGGGCTGCTTTCCTCATACCTCCCCCTCCTCCTGATCCTCCACCACCTTCACGGCTACCTCCCTCCCAAAGACGCTTAGCAACTGGAGTGCAAACTACTGAATATGATGATGCTTCTTGTTGGGGCTGCTGGGCCTGAGGTTGCTGCTCTGTTTTCACCCTTGACACCAATGGAAGGGGCGTTAGGCAGGAAGCAGGTCGAGCAGTTGCAGTGGCAACCGCACCCCCTCCTACAGTACCACTCCCAGTTTGAGTAACGGGACTCTGGGGTTCTGAGGGTGGCGTTTCTTCCGTGTGAAGACCCTGTGAGTCACAACTTGGTGAGCTGACCTTTAGGAAGAACTCTGTACCTTTTTCCATAATCTGCTGAATCTGCAGAAATCCTGCTGTGTACATTAAGAGAAACTGATCACCCAAGTTCATGCTAAGTCGGCCGGTGTAACAGAAGGAAAGGATCTGCTGGAAGCTCTGAGGCTGGACCGCTGGTGGTAATTCCACAACTGAGCTCTTACTTCCGGAGTTGAACAAATCTCGGAAGTAGGAGCTGCTGGCAGCCAGCACTGCCCGGTGGGCTTTAAATGTGTGACCCTTCACCACAACGGACACATCACAGTACAATCCCTGAAGTCTCTGTTCATTTAGACACTCCAAGACATTGTTGCCAAAGTTGGGAATCGCCATCTGCAGCATCTGAGCCATATCGTAAAGCCCAGCACTACAGAGTCTGTGGAAAAAGAAAACAATGCAGTTTAGAATGCAGGGGAAAAACACCTAATTATTTTAGCAGAGTTCATATAATAATAGCCAATATAGTGCCTGTACAAAATCCAAGTCTACAGAAGGTTGCAGAAATATTTTAGATTTCCACACAATTTGACTTGTCACAAAGTCCCACCCCTTGGGTGAATTTTGCAGAATTCCATTAATTTTCCCGCCAAAACCCAACAGTAAGGAAAATGTGAAAAAGTGTGCAGACTCCTTGACGGCTTACATTCACACAGTACATTCATACGCAATAACCATAGTTAATGAAACATGTTTTTAAGAAAACTACTACTCAAACATTTGGGTTTGGTAAGGTTTTTTATTGTTTTTAAAAAAAGAAGTCTCATATGCTCATGAGGACTGTATTTATTTGACTGAAAATACAGTAAAAGCAGTAAAATTGTGAAATATGTTTACATTTAAAATAACTTCTCTATTTTAATATATTTTAATTGTAATTGTAATTGTAATTGAAATGTATGTAATTTATTTCCTGAATTTTACGCACTTAAATTTGAACAATGTGACTTCTAAATAAAGCTTTAAACATTTCTGGATTCATCACACACACACACACACACACACTTGCACTATATCATTATCTATTCTTATAAAACTACGAAGACACAGTGGTTCTCTCTGTTCTAAATCCAAGGTCAGTCGTGCAGTCTCACAAACAACACCCCATGACTGTCAAGTCTATAACATAGAAACAGAAAATGCATACATTCTCCACAGGAAATTAGACAATGAACAAAGGCAATAACTGTTGATACACATTCTTAATATAACTGAAAATTATGCCTAGGGCCATCCAGAGGTTATCTGTGGGTCATAAACAATTCATAATCAATCATACAAATAGTCTGTGCTCTAAAGCCAAAGGTCAACACGCACTTTCCAACAAAAAAAAATCCTTTTAAAAGCAAAAGGGGAATGGATGGCACACAGGAGGTGGTTGAATGAATATTCTCTAACTGAAAACTAGAGCACATGCCTACTGCAATGAATATCTAGGGGTCATATATCAGCCAATAAAGACTATGTCATCCTGTATTATGCTATCCAACATGCAGAGGAATAACTCTATTTGAGTTTTCGAGGTTTCTGGTTGCACTTTAGATGAAATCATATCTGTA